>PVKM010013954.1:0-29637 GCA_004027735.1 Carollia perspicillata | reverse complement strand
GAGAAGGTACAGAGAATAAGTAGCATAGATGGTGGGGAGAAAATAGGGGGAGGGCAAGAGTACTGTGGGAAATGTAGAAGCTAAAGAACTTAGGACACATGGACATGAACTAAAGAGAGGGAATGTGGGGGGAGGGGTGTGCAGGGTAGAGGGGAATGAAGGGGGGAAATGGGACAACTGTAATGGCATAATCAATAAAATATATTTTAAAAAGATGCAAATTAGCAGTTTGTAAAAGTTTTTTTTCTGCCTTTCAGCACATACTAGTAATGAATTTATCTCTCAGGTACATGTGACCTACACTGTAACTTTTTTGACCATGACCTCTGCAGGGTTAAGAAGAAAACAGAGGAACATAGTTAAAATAATAAAATGGCAATAAATACGTATCTATCAATAATCACTTTAGATTTAAACAGCTTAAATGCTCCAATCAAAAGACACAGGGTAGCTGAGTCAGTAAGAAAACAAGATCCGCATACCTACTGTCTGCAAGAGACCTACCTTCACATGAAAGGTACACACAGACCAAAAATGAAGAAATAAAAAAAGATATGCTAATGCAAATAAAAAGAGCTGGGGTAGCAATACTTATTCATGACAAACTAAACTTTAAAACGAAGGCTATATAGTAAGAGACAAAGAAGAACACTACATAATGATAAAGGGAACAGGAGAATATAACCTCTGTTAACATTATGCACTCAACAAAGAAGCACCTAAATACATAAATCAATTACTGATGGACATAAAGGGTGAAATCAACAGTAATATAGACACAGTACAGGATTTTAACTCCCCACTGACATCAATGGCTAGATCTTCCAAACGGAAAATCAGCAAGGAAAACGGCAGTCTTAAATGACACACAAGATCAGATGGATTTAATTGATATATTCAAAACATTTCACCCCTAAAGCAGTAGAATATACATCCTTTGTAAGTGTTCATGGAACATTTTCTAGGATAGACCAATGAAGAAGGTAAATAAGTGAAACTATATACTGTGTTCATGCACAGTAAGAATTAACATCATTAAAATGCCCATACTACCCAAAGCAATCTACAGATTCAACGAAATTCTTATGAAGATACCAATGGCATATTTCACAGAACTACAAAAAATATTCCAAAATATATTATGAAACCACAAAAGAGCCTGAATAGCCATAGTAATCTGGAGAAAGAAGAACAGAGTTGGAGGGATCACGCTACCTGTTACCATATTATACAAGGCCATAGTAATAAAAACAGCATGATACTGACCTAAAAACAGACCTATAAATCAATGGAACAGAATACAGCGGTGGTTCCCAACCTGTTTGGCACTAGGGACTGGTTTCATGGAAGACAATTTTCAATTCTTCCAGACTTGGGGGGAGGGGGGCTAGGAGCTGGAGCTCAGACAATAATGCCAGTGAAGTTTCACTCACTCGCCTGCTGCTCACGTCCTGCTGTGCGGCCTGGTTCTTAACAGACCAAGGACTGCTGTGGCCCATGGGTTGGGGACCCCTGGAATAGAGAGCCCAGAAATCAACCCATACCTTTACGGTCAGTTAAATTTCAACAAAGTACGCAAAAACACACAATGGGGTAAAGACAGGCTATTCAATAAATGGTGTTGGGAAAAATTAGACCAATATATGCAAAAAAAATGAAACTAGACCACCTTCTTACATCACACACAAGAACAAACTCAAAATGGATAGACTTAAATACAAGACTTGAAATCATTAGTGTTAAAAGAAAACATAGTAAAGCCTCTCACATTTCTTTCAGTAACAATGTTTTTTCTAATATATCTCCTTGGGCAAGGGAAACAAAAGGAAAAATAAACAAATAGGAATACACCAAACTAAAAAGTTTTTGCACAGCAAAGAAAATCATCTATAAGGGGCTAATATCCAAAATTTATGAAGAACTTATAAAACTCAACATCAAAAAACAAACAATCCAGTTAAAAATGGGCCAAGAACCTGAACAGACACTTCTCCAAAGAGGACACACAGATGCCAATAGACATATGAAAGGATGCTCAACGTCACTAATCATCAGAGAAGTGCAAATTAAAACCACAATGAGGTATCACCTCACACCTGTCAGAATGGCCATCATCAATAAATCAACAACAGTAAGTGCTGGTGAGGATGTGGAGAAAAGGGAATCCTCATGCACTGTTGGTAGGAATGCAGATGGGTGCAGCCACTGTGAAAAACAGTACGGTGTTTCCTCAAAAAAGTAAAAATGGAACGGCCTTATGACCCAGTGATTCCACTTCTGGCAATATATCCAAAGAAACCTGCAATACTAATTTGTAAGTATATATGCATACGTGTGTTCACTATAGCATTATTTACAATAGCCAAGATTTGGAAGCAACCCAAGTGCCCATCAGTAGATAAGTGGTTAAAAAAGCACAAGTGAATACTATTCAGCAGTAAAAAGGAAGGAAATTTTACCTTTTGTGACCGCATGGACAGACCTAGAGAGTATTATGCTAAGTAAAATAAGCCAGTCAGAGAAAGACAAGTACCATTTGATTTCATTCATATGTAGAATCCAGTAAACAAAATAAACAAACAAAATAGAAACAGACTCATAAATATAGAGAACAGAGTGATAGCCATCAGACAGGATGCGGGTTATAGGGTGCTGGGTTACAGGTGTCAGACAGGGTGGTGGGTTACGGGTTACGTAGTGCTGAGTGAAAAAGGTAAAGGCATTAAGTGAAGAAAAAAGTCATAGACACAGACAGCACAACGATGATTGCCAGAGGAAAAGAGGGGCAGGGCAGGTGGTAAAAGACAGCAAAGGGGAAGTAACTGGTGATGTAAGGAGATGTGACTCGGGGTGATGAACAATACAATACACAGATGATATATTATAGAACTGTACACCTGAAGCCTATGTAACTTTCCACGGACATGAACAATGGTGGGGGGGATTGCCTGAGGTTGGGGCAGATGCTGGGGAGGGGGGGCAAAGGGGGAAGCACTGGGACAACTGTAATAGCCTAATCAATAAAATGAAATTAAAAAAAAAACCTATGTAACTTTACTAACCAATGACACCCCAATAAATTCAATAAAAAAAACTGTAGACTCTCAAAAATTAAAATAAATAAGATATAAGCAAACAACATAAAAATGTATAGAATGATTTGCAATACCTGTGGGTTACTCCCTCCATTTGAGATACAACCCTTGGTGAGTTTTCCAATTCCATCATCCCAGTCCCAATCGTCATCATCATAATCTTCCTCTTCCTCTTCATCTTCTATCTCACCTTCAGCCATCTTTTCATTCACATTATTTTGAAAGTCTTCACACAGAAAGTCATCTTCTTCTTTCCTTATCTTCCAGTTAATGTTTTCACTAGAAATAACAATGTTTTATCATATTTACACATACTCTAACTGGACTTGTATTTATTTTTCAATGTAACACACATGTAAGTCCAACTGATTACATTTATTTACAATATAATAAATTATACCTAAAAGGTTCCCTTACAACATATCTGCCAATAAGTCAATCTTAACACAAAGTTTTCCTGTTTATTCAGAGTTCTGTTCCAATTGTTTGCTTATTCTCTAGGTCCTACTAAAGAAGTACACCGGGTGTTAAATGTACCTCTGCCTTAAGTTAGAATTTATACTGCTATCTTCTCTGTTGAATGGACTGGCTTTGATTAGTACTCCAGACCTGACTAGGAAAACTACTTACAGAACTGCTTTCAGAGTGGGTAGAAAAAATAAAATAAAGAATAAACCTTTCTGACAAAACTTGAAAATAAGTCTGAACCAGGTTTACTTTAAGTTCAATACCACTTTGCAACATATTAGGCTGTATTCAAGATTCCTGTTACAGAAAGAACTTTAATCACCTTTGTTCATTAAAGGAAGAAATGGTGAATACAAGCACCACAAATGAGAAAGTAGGCTGGGTATAACTAAACAGATGAAGGGATTGTCAAACCCAAACAACAGGCCCAAAGCAGAGAAAACATAATGGGGTGTTACTGCCATGTAACAATTCAGACCCAGTGTTACTGTATCTTCTTAGTTTTTCAAGAGAAGCCAGGAATATGGATTTTTGTATAAAATCTCCCACTTAACTGTCATATTCAATTTTAATAAAACACTGTGTGTACCTAACAAAACATGTCTGGTAGTCAGATTCAACACAGATACTACCAGTTTTAACATCTCATGTAGAGAACAAGGACAGAAATCGTATAAAACAACTGCTAATAGGTACTACCAGCTTAAAAACTAAGATGTGAGTTTAAGTAAATTCAGATTATCAAGCTTGACTAATTAATTAGCTATGGTTTATAGGGCTTCAAATCTCCATGGAATAATCATTAAATATATATTTACTAGGATTTCATAAACATAATTCATAAATCGATCCATCATTTGCTAATAACCTAGAGTGGCATGTTAAAGTTATACCTTTAATAACACTGGGGCTTCTCAACCTCTGCTGGACAGTTCTTTGTTGTGGGAGGTTATCTTGTGCCTTGTAGGATTTTTAGCAGTATATGGCCTCCACCTACCAGATGCCACTAGTGCAGCCCCATTTTTAGTTGTGACAAACAAAAATGTTTCCAGAAACTGCCTAAAGTCACGGGAGGTGTGGGGGGCGGGTGGTGGTGCAAAATCAACTGGTTTATCTTTACAACATCCAGTGATGGATGGTAAACCAGTTCACACTTATTATCATTAATTATTTAACAGCCACACTAGTTGTGCTTCTTCTTTTCCCTTAACTTATTCCCTAAAGCCTTTTGTATGCTCATGTGTAAACATAAATCTGGAATGTCCTCATCTCTCTGGCTAAATCCTACTTATCCTTCCAGTATTAGCTTACTATCACTTGCTCAGGTAAGTTTTCCCTATCCTTCACCCATTTTTCCTTTGTACTACTGACCCAATTCTAATACAAATCATTTGTCTAATTATTTAATACGTTCACCCTGCTACAGTACAAGCTCTTTGTCAGAGTAGTGTTTACCAATGCATCCCTATCAACACTAGGTCTGAAACATGGAAAGCAATCAACATATATTTACTGAAAAATCTATAATTAATAAAATTTACATACAATGAAACCTTAATGTAAACATAAAGATGTTTTCTTAAAATTCTAAAATAATTGTTTCACTTTTCTTTTATGTAAGTTTCCTTAATTCATTTTGCTTCATGTCCCACATGCAATCTACCACTAAATTGTCACTTCTACCTCCAGAACAAATCTCTATGATCCAATCTCTAATGTACATCACCTATGAACTGAATTACTTTATTTTTGTACTGCTTCCCCTCTGCCTTCCAAAACCATCCTCTCCATAGCAGAGTGATTCCTTTAAATAGATGAGATGATGTCATTCCTCTGCTAAAACCCCCCAATGACTTTCTCTAAGACCTAGAATATCTCAATTCTCGCCACCACTTGTAAGACTCTACATGAGCTGGCCCCTTCTAACTTCCATATCGTTACCTGCCATGTATCTTCTCAATTACCTCTGCTCTAGGCCACTAGATTCTCCTTTCACAGCCAGGAGGGATCCCACCATAGATACTTTGCACTTGCTGTACCCTCTTCCTGAACGGCTGTTCTCGCTTCTTCCTGAGGTTACCTCATTCTTGTCCTGCATTTTTGGACTTAACACCTCCCTGACCAAATCATAACTTGGTCTATCAACTGTTTTAGATTATTTGCATAGCATTCATCATTGTCTTTTTTTTCAATACTTCTCTGTACTACTCTGCCCGCTTCTCAAGTAGAAGGTAAAAATTCAATGACAGGGACTTAAGTTGTTCATCACTATCTCCAGCGGTAAGGACAAAACCTGGTATATATTAGGCGCTCACGTACTTTTGAACGCTGAATGTAGTTAAAGCGCAAAAACCTAGGTTTCCCAATCGCTAATCCCAACTTGGCCTCTCAGCGATGCTAATCAACCTGGAAACCCTGCACCTCCTTGACAAGTGGCTTTCAATATATAACTGCCATGAACTGGGACGAAAGTCACGGCTGGGATGGAGAAAGACGCAAAAGGCTGTGAAGAGAGCTCCAGAATGATGAACCACCAGCCTCCCTCTAAACCAGTGTTAACTCCCCCCAAGTGAGGAAGCGGCAGAGAGCAAAATCCCAACGGGGTCGGTGTACTTAATTGCCTTCTACCTGTCGGAGGAGTCCGCGTCGTCGAATTGCCCGGGGACTACCCGACTCATCAGCAGCCGCCGGTAGTCCATGAGAGTACACGCAAGAGTTTTAGCGCCACTGGAAGCCGCTCACCCTGAGCTGGGCCAGGAACCACAGAGTGAGCTCAACTTCACGGCCTCTCCACGGATTTCTGCCTCGCACTCCGCTTTTAAGTCCCTGTGACAAATGCGCGCGCCACGTGCTTTACGAAATTAAAACCTACAGCCACGGTACTGCGGCCCTTACGCAACCGGAAACCCAACCCCACCGGAAAGCTTGTTCTACCGGAAGTTCCGCCCTAACTTCCGGAGTTTGCGTAGGACGGTGCGCAAGAGGGACACACTAACGTGTGAGGTGAATGAATTTGAGTTACTTTCGTCGCCGAGCTCTTGCCCACCATACTATCCAGAGATTTCAGTTTCTGCCCCCTGCTTTGTGTGTCCCTCCCGTGTAAGGACGCGCCCGCCAGCCCACAGTTTCTTCGGCTTGAAAAGCTCACACCCACCCTTCTCAACGGTGGTGATAGACTTCGAAGCCCCCCAGGCAGAGCCCGCTGGGTGCGCAGAAGCCTGGCTTGCGCCGTTCCCCGCCGCGATTGGCAGGCACGGGCGGGTGGGCGGGCGAACGTCACCGGAGCGTTCCAGCGCGCCCACATCCCAACTGCGACTTCTTAACAGCTGTCCGCGGATAAGCTCGAAAATTTTTTTTCCTCCCGCAAAACCCGGTGCGGGGGGGTGGGAGCAGAAATCCGTATTGTGGATGCAAGAAACGGCATGGACTCTGAAAGTGAGCACGCTTTTACGATTTAAAGCGTTTAGTGCATTGTTTTGAGGTGAAAATGAGTTGTGTTTAGAAACTTTTTCATAGGGCTGAAAGGAACTTAAAAACAAAACCTTAAGAGTTTTGACCAGTAACTCCAGTGACACCTCTTTTTTCCCTGCATAACTCACTTTGATTTATTTCGTACGGATCCTGCCCCCAGCCCCAGTGACAGACCCAGCTCTGCGCGGTCTCCGGAGCCGATCTGAGGCCGGGCGAGGGCGGAAGCATCGGCGGCTGTCCCCTTAGTCTTCCCCCACGAGATCCAGTGACATTTCTTTTAATGCCCATCTTAAAACAGGTTTCGAGTGTCTGGAATATCTATGGGAACATTTGAGTAAATATTTTAAAAGTGTAACATCTGGTAAAGTCAGAATGAAAGGTGGAAAAAGTAAGCCTAACTTAAAATAAATTGGCAGATTGAGCCATACGAACAACGTTGTAAAAGTTTAACAGAAGTTGTGGGTTCACAAGTTTAAGAAATAAGACCTTTTCCGTTTTTTTTTTCATTTGGAAAACAAAACAAGGTTTTCAAACCGCGTTCACCACAACGTAGGTAGCACTTATATGTTTGGAGAAAGAAAAATTTGAGCATAAAGTTGAACCATTCACCAACCCTGACTAGCCTGCTAGGCTCAGTGGTTTTTTTATGCTTAACCAAAGGATGACGTAAGTTTGAAAAAACTTAATCCTTAATAAATTATTTTGATAACTCAATAAAATAACTCAGGCAACTTGGTAGTAACTGTAGATTGAGAAGGTTTAATAGAAATAAATAATTGGAATGCAGGATTTATTAAAATTTACTTTGGCCAACGCTGGTGGAGTTTTTTGCTGTAGAGGAGTATTGAAAAACGTAAATGGACTCCTCTCTAAGTATGTAAAATCTCCATAATCCTTGAAACAAAGGTTAAGACTAAAACAGTAAAATGAACAGGTACCGAATTGTGGGACAGATTTAGACTAAAGACCTTGTAGGAATTTTTTTAAATGGGCAAATGGGTAAATAATAGGAAGGTTTTAGAAGAGAGAAGCACTTACCAGGACAGACAAATGAAGTGGTAAGGAACAAGACCTATTTGCAGGGAAGTGAGCCTGACTTTACCAGAGCAGAGGATACTGGCTGGGTAAAATGGGTTCAGGCTTTGTAAAACCTAGGAAGTCAAGCAGAAGGATTTTAAGTCATTGTGATGGGAGATCCTTTCCATCCCCATCCCCTAATAGACTTGAGGAATCACAAGAATGTGGACGAGTGTGATGACTTAAGGGATGGAAAGAAAGCATGACCTATGAAAATTGTTTTTAAAGGGTGGGACTTGGTAACTGAATAGCGCGTGGACAATGAGGTAGAAGGATGCCAAACTTTCAAACTCAAACTGCCTGAGAGAATAAGTGTGGCATACAGAAGTGAGGGAAAATTCATTTACAATCTTGGATTTGAGTTGATAAAGAAATATGCAAATAGCACATACCAAGTAAATAGAAATACAGTGTTTGGTGGAACTTTATAGGTCTCTGATAATATTTGGTAACTATCTTTTGATTAAATAACTTAGAGATCCCTTCACCTTCTGGGTCCCAGGGCTTTTATCTAATTATTGGATAGTAGCCACTCATATTGATGTGCTTTTGTCCAAATTGGCATTTACTACCATACAAAGTTAACATGGTATATTCAGACAAAAATTTGTTATTTTTCCAATAACTTGACAAATGAAATCTTAAAATTTAGAACAATGAACTTTCCTGTTTTCTTAATATGCAGAGGGATGGGGGAAAAGCTTTTTGTCTGCATATACTAATAGACCTTAAAATTATGTTTTTTTAAAAAAGCCTTCCATCATTCAACAGTTAAGAACAAGAATTATCAAAAAGTTTGGTCATCACCTTCAGATCCTGTATATTTTGAAGTGGATGCTTCTCATGAAAGATTAGAAGGCGTGTCAGAAGCGGATGCCATGAATTTCAGCAGTCTTTTTCAAGACTTAACACACGCAAACTCTCCCTTCCATATGGAAACCAGCAGTACTACTACAGACTTGCCTCAGGTGTGCATTGCTTATAAGTAATGGGAGGTACAGATGTATTTAGCATTCAGATTGTGTTCCATATGAAAATGTCTTAAAAAATATAAGGAACAATAAAGAAATCTCCAGTGGAGGCCTAGAAAAGAGAAATAGTGGAAATAGTTTTCAAGAAACGTAGAATTTACAAATGGAGTGTTAAAACTGATCCTTTCTAGCCTCTTCATGAAGTCCCATGTTTAGCCAGAAGACATGCCGCAAAACTCAGTCACAGAGTAAGGACAAGAACTCAAGGAGCCTGACATCTGGTCTATTTTCATTTAAAAAAATATTTGATCATAATATTATGGTGGTAATCAGGACCCAAGTTACTATGTACTGAATTGTAAAGAATGAATGTCTTAAATTATGTAAGTAAGGAGGTCTTCCCTCTTGGATTTCATTATAGAAAGTAGTATATAGACCACAGGAACAAAAGGCTAAATTTAGCTAAAAATAGTAATACCATGTAAGACAAGAGTTAGAAGTGATCTCTGAAATTCAATGAGCAGTGGAGTCCCAAGAAGTCTGTGTGAATATGACATCAGTACATGTGAGTGTGCTATTTTATTTTTCAAGTATATTATTCCTGATACTTTAAAAATCTAGTTAGGAGAAATGGTCTAAAGTAGCAACAAGTCCAAGTAACAGACAGTTATAAAATATAACTCAGTTTTTATTGTACTTGAGGTATATTCAGAAAGTGGAACAATACTATGAAAAGCATATATATTTTTTAAATTTATTTTATTTTATTTTAGAGAGGGGAATGG
Source organism: Carollia perspicillata (assembly GCA_004027735.1). Classification (NCBI taxonomy): domain Eukaryota; kingdom Metazoa; phylum Chordata; class Mammalia; order Chiroptera; family Phyllostomidae; genus Carollia; species Carollia perspicillata. The sequence goes on along the minus strand of PVKM010013954.1, from coordinate 19,770 downwards.
AGGGAGAAAGAGAGAGAGAGAAACATCAATGTGTGGTTGCCTCTCACATGACCCCCACTGGGGACCTGGCCTGCAACCCAGGCATGTGCCCTGACTGGGAATCGAACCTGCAACCCTTTGGTTCGCAGCCGGAGCTCAATCCACTGAGGTACACCAGCCAGGGCTCTGAAAAGCATATTTAATAGAGATTTGTAACCAGGTGACTTTAATAAGAGATAAGAACTTTTATAGAGCATCATTTAGTTCCACATACTTGATATACTATTCATGATTGAACCAATGTTTTCTGTAAACATTTAAAATATTTTCTTACTATTTTATTTACACTGTTAATTTATGTAATAAACCCTCTCACCTTAGGTAACATTAAGGTAACTTTGAGAATAAGCCCTACATGAATTTTTATACATTTCTATTTACTGGATTCAGATTTTACCTCATTACCATATTCCTATTTTATATATCCAATGGTTAAAAACTTGAATAAACCATATTTAACTAACATCAAAGAATTATCAGTAAGAGATATATAGGTTATCATATACTCCTATGTTTATAAGAACACAATTTGACTTACAAAAAAAACCAAAGTGCTAAAATAGCAAGATACTTCTTTAACTCTCAAATATTATGACTTTATTAGTGTTATTTTACTAAAGCAGAGCTCAAATATGCAGTGGGGAAAGATACTAGAAACCACATTCTGCCTGAGCAAGAAAAAATTTTGACAAAAATTACATAGCAGTGTACAAATACCTGTAGAAGAGGGTTATGCTGTTTGAGGTATTAATATTGATGCCTTTTTTATTATTAATACAGAATGAAATAAAGACTCTAAAAAGGGAAAATGAGCCTAAACTCACACTTTCTGAAGAAATTTATAGCACACTAGATGATTTGTTAGGTGGTGAGTATGTCTTTGTTGGCAATATACAAAGAAACTAAGATCTTTTTGTGTTCTATGTATAGATTAAACAAATAGGGAGATAAAGTTATAGATATGTGTGTATGTATAATGATGCTTTTTACATAAAATTTTAAAACAGAAAACAGTACTGTATAACCACAGTTTGCACAGTGCGGCAGGATATTTTGAAATTTGAAGGAAATAGTGGTTCTAAACATTTCTTGGGCACCACAAATTACTAGCATGAGATAGCTCACTATTTCAATATACAGTGGCACTTTAGTCCTCAAATTTAATTCATTCCAGAAGGCTACTTGAAAAGCAATTTGTTTGAAAAACAAATCACACCTGACAGATGTATAACTGATTATACAGGTGTCAGCATGAAAGGGTTATCAGGTTGAGAACTAAAGTTTTATTCAACAACCAAGACATTTTTTCCTTGAACAACCTGGGTGAGAACCAAATTAATTGTTCAAGATGGGAGACATTCGAGAACCGAGGTTTGTCTGTAAAACTACACTACAATCCTTTCTATTAACATCTTGTTTACAAAGCTGTGGTTTTGAAGATTGCTGTGATAAGAAGCAAGTATTGCATGAAGAGCAAGGTGAAATAGATACTGAGAGTTGGCCTTGTCCAATCTGCACAGTCAAGTAATTAGTTTGGTTGTTTAAGAACAAAATAAAATATTTTTCTTTCAGTTTAAGTGTATTTTGAAACAGCTATTAAGTTGGTAGGACAAATAATTGTTAAGTTGTTTGAACTTAACTACTTAACAAATGGAACTGTTAGGTGTAGGGGTTCTGTGAAAAAACTACTGAGATATTAAGGTATCACAGAATGAGAAAGTCTGGGAACTTGATACATATTATTTAGGGTACATAAGTGACTAGTAAAAGAAAATATGGATGGGAAGAATGAATACATACTAATTTCAGCAATAGTGGTTATCTCTGGGGAAGGAAAAAGGAAGAAATTTAGGTAGAAGGGAGGAATCATTAATTAATTTTGTAGCACTTTTTAGTTTGCCTTATTCGCTTCTGTTTTTTAAAAATATTAAATCTGGGTAATGTGTCACATTGAGAAACTATATATAGCATACCATTTAGAAGTAGTATCCTAGAATCTTACCAGCTTTGTGATATTAGGCAAGTGATTTAACATCTCTTATGTCTGTTTCCTTATCTATAAAACATAGATAATAATAGTACCCACATGGTATTGTTGTGAGATTAAACAAGGGTATGTGTGTTTGCTATATACTATTCACTGTGCTTTTGTATTCTTTGGAAACATTTTATAATTAAAACATTTTAAAATTACAGTACAACAAAAGAATTTTGATGATATCTTGGACTTTGTTGTACCGGTAGTTGACCAGAATAATATAAAACAAGCTTTTCGAAGCAGTCATTTGAGAACTTCTTTCTCCCATGTAAAAAAGTTGTTTTGTTTTGTTTGCTAGCACAGAGCCATGCTAAAACCCACTCAGTGCTGAAGGTTGAAATATATATAATTCTTAAAAGGCTCAAAAACTTTATTTCATAAATGTTAATATAACTGTTAATACATAAATTTATGGTCAGCTAATTCTTATTTTCTTCTGTCTCTTTCTAACGAGATGTCAACAATGGAAATTATTCACAGGATGTGCTAACTGGGCCCATTGAGACCAGCATTTCTTCCTTCAGACAATGTGAACCCATTTGCAAATTTCATCAGACAAAAACATTTAATGATGAAATGATAACATTTCAAAATCTGACAGGTGGCATTCCTTACACAGAGAAGCCAGAAATGCAAAGTCATGTATGTAATTATGCAAAAGACAACAATATAAAGGAAGATTCAGTTAAGGAAGAAAATTCAGTAGAAACTAGCACTTCCACAAATGAAGACCAACTTGCTCATGAATGCGTCAGGCAACCTCCTAGAAGTCCTCCTGGAATCCACTGCAGTAGAGACACACTGAAATTCATGGACATGTCACTGGCTAAAAATACTGCCAAGGACTCTGCCCTCAACCCTAATCAACCTGAAAGCTTCTTGGGTAAAGAATGTGTATACAGTGATGTTGAAAACCCATTTTACAAAGAGAATACCTTTAACGAGTATGACTTGAGAGCTAATTATAAAACAGAAGAGGTAAGATATTTCATGGTCAGTACAGCCTGTACAGTATTGAAGGATGTTTTATTTTTGAGCAAAATGTCAAAACTTCATTTAAAAAATTTTTTATTGTATATTTTCCATTGCCATTTAGTCTCCTCATACCCTTCTCCCCACCCCCAAACCCCCAACCGGAAATCACCACACCATTGTCCATATCCATGAGTTCTTTTTCCTTTTTGCTCAATCCCTCTACCCCACAGGTGGGAAACACAATGCCTGCAGGCCAAATCTGGCCCTCCACCTTGTTTTATCTGGCCTGGCACCTTGTTTCTACCCAGCATCAGCACAAAGCTCTCACTTAAGTATTAAGGAGTAGTTAAATTTATACAGTCCTAAAATTACATTTGGCTGTTTGAAGGCAACCTCAAGGCTGATGTGGACCTCAGTGAAAATGAGTTTGACACCCCTTTTCTACCCCTACCCTCCCCCACCCCTTAGCTGTCATCCTGCTCGCTCTCTATGAGGCTATCCCTGTTTTGCTTGTTCAGTTTGTTCATTAGATACCACATATGAGTGACATCATATGGTATTTGTCTTTGTCTTTGACTGGCTGATTCTGCTTACATAAGGTACTCCAGGTGTATCCATATTGTTGCAAAGTGTAAAACTTTTTTTTTTTACAGCCAAGTGGTATTCCATTGTGTAAATGTCCCATCATTGTTTTATCCACTTATCTACTAATGGACACTTGGGCTGCTTCCATATCTCGGTGACTGTAAATAACGCTGCCATGAACATAGGGATGCTTACGATCTTTTGAATTAGTGTTTTGGTTTCCTTCAAATATATTCCCAGAAGTGGGACTGCTGGGTACAAAGGCAGATCCATTTTAATTTTTTGAGATATCTCCATACAGCTTTCCACAGTGGTTGCACCAGTAAGCAATCTGGCTCAAAAGAGTTTCCCTTTTTCCACACCCTCACTGGCACTTGTTGTTTATTTATTGATGATAGCCATTCTGAATTTGCATTTCTCTAGTGATTAGTGACGTTGAGCATCTTTTCATATGTCTATTGGCTATCTGTATGCCCTCTAAGGAGAAGTATCTATTCAGGTCCTTAGCCCATTTTTTAACTGGAGTGTTTGTTTTTCTTTTGGTGTTAAGTTGTGTAAGTTCTCTATAAATTTTGGGTATTAATCCCTTAACACATGTATCAATGAATATATTCTCCCATTCCGTGGGTTGTATTTTTATTTGTTGCTGTTTCCTTTGTGGTGCAAAACCTTTTTAGTTTGATGTTGTCCTATTTGTTTATATTTAATTTTGTTTCCCTTGCCTGGGGAGATAATGTCTAAAAAAATATTGCTACAAGCAATGTCCGAGATTTTGCAGCCTATGTTTTCTTCTATGATTTTTATGATTTCCAGTCTAACATTTAAGTTTTTAATCCATTTTGAATTTATCCTTGTGTGTGGTATAAGAAGGTGATCTAGTATAATTTTTCTGCATGTATTTGTCCAATTTTCCCAACACCATTTATTGAATGCACTATTTTTAGCCCATTATATGTGCTTGGATGTTTTGTTGTAAGTGTATAATTTGAGACCTTTCCAAGTCATGATACAGTATTTAATCAGCACAAGGTACATTGCTTCTCTGGGGAAAATGCCTTCCTAGATCTTGATCAATTTAGAAATAAATTTTTCTAATAAAATCAAGCTCATAACTTGGAGATTTGCTCTACCAAATGATCATTTCTTTGAGGATCAGGGCTCTGTCCTACTTCTTTTATGCATTTTAGCATCTACATGGTGCCTTGACTATAATAAGCCCTTATACTTGGTGAATTAAGTTGTCTAGAACTCAGTATACAAATAGAAGAATATTGTGAAGAGCAAGCAATATGGAGGTATTAAATTATTTGACAAGAAATGCTTAAGATTTTTCTATCATACAGTATTTTTATTGGCAAGGAAAAATTATTTTTTTTACCAAAGTGAAAACATTAACTTGTCTTTTGATTTATTAATCTTGTGCATGTAGTATCCTAAGAACATAAAAGATACTAACAGTATGAGTTCTGTGTGCTCTGACCAAAAAATTTTTTTAAGAATTGTCATGAGCAAGTAGAAAAAAATCAAATAATAGTGTAAATAATATCTTTTTATTGTGAGTTTGATGAGAAAAGCAATGCTTATATATTATGCTTAATATGCAAGTATGACCAGTTTTTTGTTCATTTATTTGGAAGCAGCATTTTTTTTTCCCTTTTTTTAAATTGTTCAAGTACAGTTGTCTCCATTTTCCCTCCACTACTCCCTTTTGGCTTTGTCCATGTGTCCTTTACACATGTTCCTTGATGACCCTTCCCCTTTTCCCCCCTATTTTCCACACCCTCCTCCCCTCTGGTTATTGTCAGTTTGTTCTTTATTTCAATGTCTCTGGTTATATTTTACTAGCTTACTTATTTTGTTGATTATGTTCCACTTATAGACGAGATCATATGGTATTTGTCTTTCACATCCTGGCTTATTTCACTCAGCGTAATGCTCTCCAGATCCAGCCATGCTCTCTCAAAGGGTAGGAGCTCCTTCTTTCTGCTATGTAGTATTCCATTGTGTAAATGTACCATAGTTTTTGATCCACTCAATTACTGATGGGCACTTAGGCTGTTTCTAGCACTTGGCTATTGTAAATTGTGCTTCTATGAACATTGGGGTGCATAGGTTCTTTTGAATTGATGTTTCAGGATTTTTAGGGTATAATCCCAGCAGTGGAATTGCCAGATCAAAGGGCAGTTCTATTTTTAGTTTTCTGAGGAAATTCCATACTGTTTTCCACAGTGGCTATACCAGTCTGCATTCCTACCAACAGCATACTAGGGTTCGCTTTTCTCCACAATGTCTCCAACACTTCTTGTTTGTTGCTTTGTTTATGATGGCCATTCTGACTAGTGTGAAGTGGTATCTCATTGTGGTTTTATTTTGCATCGCTTATGGCTAGTGACGCTGAGCATTCTTTCATATGTCCCTGGGCCCTCTGTATGTCCTTGGAGAAGTATCTGTTCAGGTCCTTTGCCCATTTTTTAATTGGGTTTTTTGTCTTCCTAGTGTGGAGTCATGTGAGTTCTTTATATATTTTAGAGACCAAACCCTTGTCCAAGGGATCACGTGCAAATATATTTTCCCATACGGTTGGCTCCCTTTTCATTTTGCTGATGTTTTCTTTAGTCGTGCAGAAGCTTGGAAGCAGCATTTAAAAGAGGCCTTTATTTCCCTACATTTGTTTCTGGAAAATAACATTTTAAAAACCTGTTTAATTAGGATTTCCAAAGATTATTTCTTCCTATTTCCATTACATTTACTCATTTATTCATTCAGTCATTAAATACTTTCAGGCATTTAATATAGGCTGGGCCCTATGCTATGTGTTGGTCATATAATAGTTTTAAAAAAAGATGTAAATTTTGTCATTATGAAAATAACATCCTAGTAGAAGAGATAGACATTAATCAAATAATTACAGAAATAAATGCAAATTTTCACCTATGGTAAGTATTGTGAATAAAACTTACATACAAAGTGTAAGTAGCCCTGGCTGGTATGGCTCCATGGGTTGAGCATTGGCCTCCAAACTGGAAAGGCCACTGGTTCCATTCCCTGTCAGGGCACAGGCCAGGGTTGCAGTCCAGACCCCTGGTTGGGGTTGTGCAAGGGGCAACCAGTTGAAGTTTCTCTTGCACATCAATACTTCTCTCCCTCTCTTTCCCTCTCTGTTCCCCTCTCTCTCAAAAATAAGTAAAATCTTTGAAAAAATAAAGTTTATGTAAAATGTATATAATGTTATATAAAATTACATACAGACTTGCAGCAATGATTGGTACTGCAAATAACAGTAAGGTAGGTAGGTATCTTACAGCCTTGGTCAGGGAGTTTGGAGAAGGCTTCCTGAATGTAGTGGGAATTGAGCTGAGCTCTGTAAGATGACTAGAAGTTAATTAGGTAACTGGGCCTGGAAGAACCTTCCAAGCAGAAGTAACATGCAAAAGATCCTTGGCTGCAGGGAGCATGGTCCCTACTAGGTCCTGAAAGAAGACCATCATTGCTGAGTTGAAGGGAGCAACAAGGATGTAGTAGATGAGGATGGAGAGTAGCATGGGTCAAATATCAAGATCAGATATTAGGATCTTGTAGGTTCCAGTAGGGATAATTGTCTTTATCCTAGAGCAATGAAGAAACATTAAAATACAGTGGTTTAGCCCTCGGCAGGTGGCACAGTTGGTTGGAGCATCATCCCAAGCACCAAAAGGTTGCAAGTTCCATTCCTGGTCAGGGCACATACCTAGGTTATGAGTTTGACTCCCAGGCAAGGTGCATACAGGAGGCAACTGATGGATGTTTGTCTCTCACATTGATGTGTCTGTCTGTCTGTCTCTCTCATCAGTAAACATATCCCTGGGTGACTATTAGAAATGTAAAATAGAAAATATAGCTGTCCAATATCTAAATTCTAGAAAGTGATGCAGCCCACTCCTATAAATATCTTGTACTGTTTTTTTTTTAATGTAATCATTTCAGTTTTGTTTTACTACAACGTACTGTCCTTTTTAATGTGCCTGTATTCTGGGCAGAAGTCAACCACGAGACATGTTCACCTGGCATTCTAATGTTTATAAGAGTCATAGCACAATGTGATAATGGTTTAATAGGAAATGAAAAAAGGATTAAAAAGAGGCCTCACAGTCTGTAGGGTAATTGATAAATTTGTTGTAATTTATGTGAAGTCAAAAAATGCATGTCATATGTGTCCAGAAAATCTTGTATCAGAGAAGATGGTGAGAGTATCAAAGTTTAATTTTTTTTGTAAAACTAAATGGGATACATATATTTATCATACACCTGTTGTTTATGCTCTGCTATACTGTTAGACGCTATACATACATTTAGCAATTAATACTTAAGTATTTTTGTTAAGTAGGTGTTATTATTGGAAGTAGATGTAGTTATTTTGTGGCTGAGGACACCAAACCAGGGATCTATGATTTAAGGCTGGCTCTGACTTCAAAGTTCAAGCTAATTCTACTCTTTCACTCTTACTTACTCTTAATTTATAGGTTGCAGTTTCTTCGAAAGGGATACAGAATTCTGGGGAGATTCCTGAGATGCCAGTCAGTCACCAAGTGGAAGTCGCAGTGGAGAACATGGAGAGTCTAGAGATTGTGTCAACTTGTTCTCCTGCAGGCATTGTGTGGAGTGGTGGGGCATCTTGGGAGGACTGTGAGATGCCTGAGGCAGAGCAAAGCTTGGAAAACTTACAGCCTCTGGAAGAGGATATGGCTTTAAATGAAGTCCTGCAGAAATTAAAACATACTAACAAAAAGCAGCAAACTCTGATCCAAAACCTACAGTGCACTAACATGTACTTAGAGAAGAAAGTTGAAGAATTACTGGTGAAAACTAACAAGCAGCAGGTGTTGGTTGATATCATAAATAAGCTGAAGGAAAATGTGGAAGCATTAATTGAAGACAAATATAGAGTAATGATAGAGAAAAGTGAAACTGACAAGACATTGCAGAATTTGCATGACATTTTAACTAACACCCAAAAACATCTTCAGGAATCTAGAAAAGAAAAGGAAATCTTACAGGTAGAACTTAAGAGGATCAAGGGAAATTATGTTTGTCTACAGGAAAGGTATGTAACGGAAATGCAACAAAAGAATGAAACTGTTAGTCAGTACATAGAGATGGGCAAAGCCTTAAGCAAGAAAGAAGAAGAGGTAGAGAGACTGCAGCAACTCAAAGGAGAATTGGAAAATGCCACCACTTCTGCTTTGGACTTATTGAAAAGGGAAAGAGAGTCCCGAGAACAAGAGTTCCTGTCTTTACAAGAGGAATTTCAGAAACGTGAAAAGGAAAACTTGGAAGAAAGACAGAAACTGAAATGTAGACTTGAAAAATTGGTATCTCAATTTAAAAACGTGCAATTCATGTCTGAAAGTGAAAGGACCAAGAATGCAAAGCTTCAGCAGAAGATCGATGAAGTAAAAAATGAAAATGCAAAACTTCAGCAGCAGGTTGCAAGGAGTGAGGAGCAAAATTATGTCCCTAAATTTGAGATAGTTCACCTAAAGGAGCACTTAGAGGAAGTAATGAAATCAAATACCACAAAGGTACTGTCACAAATTCGAAATCTCTAATGCAGAATTTCAGGGGTTTCTAATAATCTAGTGATGCATCTTTAGGCATGACAAATATTTTTGCAGAAAGAATTATTAAGCAAAAAGAATGGAAAATGCACTACAGGTTTAGAGAAGTTTCTTCGGTTTTGGGTACTTATATTAAAAACAGCCATTTCAAGTCTTTTGTGATTATTATGGTAAAGATGAAAATTAACATCGCAATTTTTGTGGGTACCTCTGACCAATAATCTGAAGCATCCTTTGAGAAAGGATTTTTCTAAGTGGGGATTTTAATCTTTTCAACAATAAAAGTAAATAATAGAATTGCATATTTGGTTTACCAACCTATATCACATTAATTTTGTAAAATTATGAACATTTTTATTGAGATATAATTGATAAATAACATTCTGTTAGTTTCAAGTGTACAACATAATGGTTTGGTATTTGTATACATTGCAAAATGATCACCACAGTAAGTCTAATTAACATCAATTAAAAACTGGGTGAGAGTATGAGAGCCTCATATCAATATGTTTGGAGGGGTTGTAATTTGGTATTCTCTGCAGTTCAAATGGCTGCTTTGGCAGCCAAGAACCTGGAAGCATGTCCTGGTATATCTTGTGAAATAATTTTCACAAGACAGAGTAAACCTATTTCAGTTGTATAGGCCTGCCTTAAAATAGTAGTACAATGTTAAAAACTCTGACTACTTAGAAAGAAGGCTAATCTGAACAAGAAAAATGTCTAAGTTTATTTTTTATATTTGTCATACCTTGAGCTGATATTTTGCCTTGAAGATGTCCTGGGTGGACTCTGTTTCATGAATATGTAATCAATACATATACTCACACATATTGTTGGTAAGTACAGTAAATAATCCTATTTTTAATGATTCTTAGGAAACCACTCTCTCTATTTAAAAATTTTTCTCTGTGATCTTTTCTCCAGAAAGAAAGGAGAATTATCTAAGCCAGTGGTTCTTAAACTTTAGCATTCATCAACATCAGCTGTGAAAATGCAGATTGTCAGGGTCCAACCCAGAGTTTCTGATTCAGAAGGTGTGTGGTGGGGCCTAAGAATGTGCATTTCTAACAAGATCTTAGGTCTCACTGATGTTGCTGATCTAGGAATCACACTCTGAGAACCATTAACATAAGCAAAGATGACATTAAGTTTAGCTGCTAACCAAATCATAACAGTTTTTAAAGCCGTAAACTCTGAATGAATTAGTGTAAATGTACAGAAGTTTATCACAGTATATGAATTTTTTCTTGAGCTTTTTAAAAAATAAAATTTTTTGTTTTGTCTTGACTAATTAATTTCTTTAATATCCCCAAATCATCCTTACTCTGCTTTTAGTTTTGCTTTTTATTAACTCTAGGTCCATTTTCTCAAAGTGTGGTCTGGGAGTGTCTGTGAGGTCAAAAATATTTTCATAGTAATATGAAGATGTTATTGCCTTTTTCACTCTCATTCTTCCACAAGTATACAGTGGAGTTTTCCAGAAATTAAATGACATGTGATGGAATTGTTTGATGGCTGATACAATGTGTGAAGCAAATATGAGAGTCAGCTGTCTTTTCATCAAGCCAGCATTAAAAATAATTGCAAAAAATGTAACAGCCCCACTCTTCATTATTTTTTTTTGGAAAATGCAGTAATATTTTATTAAATTGTTATTTATGTTGACAAAATAGAGTTATTGTTATTTAAAAGTAAATATTTTTAAATGTTCTCACTTTTAATTTCTAATGCAGTAAATATTAATAGATATAACTTATATGAACAAGATGTTTTTGAGGTCCTTAATAATTTTTAAGAGTCTAAAAGGGCCCTGAGAACCAAAAAGTTTGAGAACCACAATTCAAAGCTTTTAAGAGTGGTATTTTATTGAACATTTTACTTTAAAAGTAATCCAGACTCTGTCTTATTGTGACAAATCTGGATTGTGTACACATAGGATGCAAAGATGATACATTCTAATTTGTTCCTGAATTACTCACCTTGTGAAGAAGAGAGCCTGAATCCCCCAGATGTGAAAAGGACTTTCCAGCCGGCCTTCAAAATTCACAATCTTACAGCTCTGATGACAAGACTTCTCACATGCCAGGTAACTTTAAAAAATGCTAATTTTTATTGGGTGAGGGAGAAATTACCGAGGTTGGACTTAAACCAAAAGAGGCAATGTGAGGTGACAGAATTAAGTCATGAAATAAAATGATGGAAGATAAAATAAAGACCCTTAAACCAACCAATCAGCCTTTCTTCCTCCTATTGCTTCTTTCTTCAACAACTAAATCCCACCAGTCTACAGTATAGTAACAATAAGATAAAAAATAAAGACTCCTAGTGAAACTTCATTTAGCACTTCCCATTTTCAGGAAAGCTCTTTCAGAGCAGTGGTCTTAAACTCTGGGTCAGTCTGCTCCTAGGGATAAGTTATTGTTCCCATTAATGAGCTGTTTACCCAATCTAAAAATACTGCTTCATGGCAAAGGGTAGGACAGTGTGGAGCTGTGTACATCAGTAGAATGAAAAGTGAAGTAAGTGTTAGGTGAGTTTGAATCCTGACTTCACCACTTCCTGGGTGTGTGACTGGGCCAAGTAACTTTACCTTGGTTTCCTCATCATATGTACAGGAATGACACTTGCTGCTACCCTGGAAGGTAGGGAGGACCACGTTTAATGAGAACATATTAAAGGACATGACACTTGATAGTTTCTCAAGTTAGCTAGCTCTCTTTCTTCCACTCTTCTTCTATTTATGTTTCTTTGATCTTAAGTGCATTCATCTGAGCCAAAGTTTGATGGCATAGGTTTGTGATGTTCTTGATCCAGCACAAACATTTCTATTTTGTCTTAGCTCAAATGTATTGTACACTAGCATTTACTGAATGTGAGACACCGAGCTAAGTGCAGAGCTAAGCATAAAAATGCAGAGCTCACAAAGTAGTGGCCCACAGACTATATCTATCTAAAGTTGTGTGTTTAAATACTGGGATTTGATTGTGGCACAGTCTCTTCTTGGCTGCAAACCTTTTCACTGCACCTTGCCCTTCAAATATATGCTTACTCACCATATTTGCCAGGTTTTCTCCTATCTCGCTGGTGGCTACTGTTCCTTTTCAGTTTTATTTGCTGACTGCTTCTCCTCTACCAGACCTCTCAGTAATGAAGTATAGATCTTCGTTTATATAAACAATACTACGTTTGCTTATTCTGTCTCCCACCCCACCAGGACACAAGCCTTCAAGATTAGAGACCTGGTATGCTATATGTCCTGTAGTCCTCACACTGGTTAAACTTCTAATAGGCAAATATTTGCTGACTTCCCAACCTGTTTGAAGCCATTTAAGTTTACTGTTCCTGCTTTTCGTGGATTAGTTCTTACACCCTTCTTTATATTTTTTATCCGCCTTTAAAAAATATGGATAAACAAACCAAGGTTTAGAATCGTTAGGTTTCTTGTCCAAAGTCTCACGTATGATAAAGTGGTTGAGCTCAGGCGGAATCTCCCAGGCAGTCTGACTTCTGTGCATGCACTTTTGACCCTTAGGTTATTTTGGTACAAGTACCTTCGTTCTAGAGTTTTATCTTATTGAGGATGTCTGTTTATTTTGGTGTCATTTATAATAATTTGTCTAGAATTTGAATTTGTAAACTCACTAGGTTAGGAGGGGATGAATGTATGAATGCATGAGCATGTATAGTTATTATAAGTGAATATTAACCTCCCAGTGATTATATTAACCTGCCCCAATAACAATTTATGTACAATATAAATCTATATGAATTCTTTCCACACTGACCCTTTATTGGATGTCTCATGATGAGTAATTGAAGAATTGAGTTCAATATTATTTAACTTCCTTTCATTTGATCACTTATTTTGGGAGGGAGATTTGTTTCATTTGTGTTTTTCCATTTTAGCTTTACTGAAAATATTTTAAACTAGCTTCTCAAACTGTTATCTTTAGGACATCAGCAATCTCACTGCTGAACATTACAAAGAGAGTGAGAAAGTTAGTGATACAATGCTGCAAAAATTGAAGAGTTTCCATCTTAAAAAGAAAAATTTAGATGAAGAGGTACCGTATGTATTCTTCGTTCTAAAAATTATATTACTCTGGCTGGGTAGTTTAGTTGGTTAGAGCGTCATCCCTATATGCCAAGGTTTCAGGTTCAATTCTCGGTCAGGGCACATACAAGAATCAAACAATGAATGCTTAAATAAGCAAGACAACAAATCAGTGTCTGTCTTGTCTCTCAATTAAAAAAAGTTTAATAAAAATAAAAATTGTATCATTTTTAGTGAAAAAATAGTCAAAGTAAAAGATGGTATAAATATATCCTAAAAAAGAAAATCCTAAAATTTGGATATTTTTTAAAAGAATTGTTTTTGTGCACCCTGGCTGATGTGACTCAGTTGGTTGGGCATTGTCCTGCAAACCAAAAGGTCACCAGTCAGGACACATGCTTGGGTTGCAGGATCACTCCCTAGTACTTATGGAAGGCAACAGTCCTTCCTTTCTTTCTCCCTCCCTTCCCCTCTATCTAAGAAATAAAAAATAAAATAAAATAAAATAAGAATTGTTTTTGTGGATCAGATTAGCTTTACTATGGCTCTCGCTAAGGAGATATATTGTGCAACATTTGACTTGTGTGATAATGTAGGTCTGTATTAGAAAGTCATGTTCATCTACCAAAAGAATTGGTATTATTTTTTCACTTTTGCATGGTATTACTGATTTCTGAAGAATAGTGTATTTTGACATTTTTATAGTGACTACAAACTTTATCACTTGGAATCATGTATAAACTGAAAACAAATAATTTTATTTTTCATGTGGAACAAGGGTAAGGAAGAGGCTCTTGAAATATCTTCAATTACTCTTTTTTTTTTGGTGTAGTATTACAGAGATTAAAAGATAAAATTGAGAGAGTAAATTAAGCCCTGGCTGGTGTGACTCAGTTGGTTGAAGTGTTGTCCCATAAACTGAAAGTTTGCTGGTTCGATTCCTGGTCGAACCTAGGTTGTGGGTTTGGTCCCTGGTTGGGGCACATACAAGAGGCAACCGGCTGATGTTTCTCTCACTTTCCCTCTGATCCCCGCCTCTCTAAAATCAATAAGCATATCCTCAAGTGAGGATAAAAAAAACACAGAGTAAGTTAGATAGGGATGGTGATAACGGTATGTCAACTTGTGCCATTTTTAATCTGAGAGGAATACAAAAGTGACAAATTTACTAGCTAAAGGAATAAAACATTTGAATCTGAAATCTTGGATTATTATAACAAACTTAGTTCTGTGCTATCAGGGAATTTCTTCTGTGAACTGAGGGAATAGAAAATCAGTGTTGCAGGTATTCTGGGGAAACTCTTTGGTCTCCTAGCTAACCTGTAGAGAAAAGGATCAAGAAGTAAACAAACATGCACAGAAATTGCTGGCCTCCACTTCTTAAACCCATCTTCAAAAATAAGCGCACTTGAGGGTTGAAGCAGTATTATACTAAAATACAATTTCAGATATTTATGCTTTTGGTAAATTTCAGTGTAATTCCTGACATATTGGCAGATGAGATTATGTGATGTCTGTGATTTAATTTGGTGAAGGGCATGGAGAAAGAATGAAGTGGTTGGGAATATAAATGATACAAGATTGGCCATTAGCTATTAATAGTTGAAGCTAGATGATAGTTACATAGTGGCTCATTAAAGTTTTTTCTCTGTTTTTTAAAAATACTGGAAATTGTTAATAATAAAAAATAATCCGTGCAGCACACTTTACTTCACTGATATTTGTCAATGTTTGAATATACTGAAGGAACAAATGAACAAATAAGAAATGATTATAAATTGCGTGTAGAAAAGTTGACTAGTTTTTTTCTTTGAAGAAGAATTGTAATAGCCTGATTGTAAAAACAGTGGAACATTAGGATAAGCTCCCTGGAGATCCCAAGCCCACCTTCAAGTTCAGGGATTCACTGGGACTAAAGGGACCCAACATCCAGTGTACTCATAGCTATGATGTATTATTACAGTGAGAGGATACAGATCAAAATCAGCAAACAGAAAAGGTGCAAAAGAAACCAGATTCAAGCTTGCATCCATCCTCTCTCAGTGGAGTCTCATAGGATTCATTCCCCTAGCAGTGAGTTATGACAACACATGTGAAATATTTCTACCAGAGAGACTCATTTGAGACCCAGTACCCAGAGTTTTTACTGGGGACTGTTCACATAAGCACCTTCTGCCTAGCACGTACCAAAATGATAAACCCTCCAGGTAGAAAGAGATGTTCAGCATAAACCACATTCTTGGTATAAATATATTAGGAAAGGGTGGAAACCCTCCAATAATTCCAGTTCCCAGATGCAGTCAGAGGGGCAGCCTGGCTAGCAGGCCTTTCTAAGGATGGCAGCC
Source organism: Carollia perspicillata (assembly GCA_004027735.1). NCBI lineage: Eukaryota > Metazoa > Chordata > Mammalia > Chiroptera > Phyllostomidae > Carollia > Carollia perspicillata. Next base: position 4,140 of record PVKM010013954.1, on the reverse strand, counting down.
TCAGGCCTGCTGTATGAACTCTTTTTCTGGACAAAAGCTCTAAAAACAGTGTGTCTTTTGGGAGACCAGGAATTGAACTTTGCATGATTTGATGATTTTATTATAAATGTTACAGAATGTAGTTTTATTTATTCTTCTCTGAAATGTAAAATGCTTTTTTCCCCCTAGCTACAGAAACATAAAGACAGAATCGCAACTTTTAGAGAGTTAATTGCTAATGAAAAAGCATTTCAGGATCAGGTGATTGACGTGAGTTTAACATTTACTATGTCCTGCCTTTAATATGCAAAAATATAATTTCAGATGTTTATATTCTTTTGGTAATTTGTTTAAACTCTTCTAACTCTAAGTTCTACACTTCTATCATTCTAGACACTGAAAATCTCTTTGTTTCACTAATAAAGTATTTATTTTTAAATGCTCAAAGTAGTGTGAAAGTATTAGAAGTGAGCACAAATATATTGAATCTCAGGTTACAGACTTCGATTCAAATGAAGCCAAGAGTGTGAATTCAAATGAAGTCAGAGATGTACCTACCTTATTAGGAGCCAAACTGGATAAGTACCACAGTCTAAATGAAGAGCTTAATATCTTGGTAAGAAAAACTTTTTGTTGCTTTGCTATCATTTTTACATATAACACTTTTATTAACAAGTTTAAGAAACTTGCTCATTAAAAAGGTCACACACTGGTATTGTGGCAGTATTATTCACCTACAAAGTAGAGAACTGAACTTTTGCATTTTCAAGTTTTGAAATTTTACATAATGTCCCATCTAGTTTCTATTTAGATTAATCAGATTAATTTCTTTCAAAATGTAGAAATCAAAAAAATATGTCAATTTTTCATAGTGAATGAAGCATATTTACATTTTGCATATGCTACCACCATTCTTACAGCGATAGCTGTTTATAAATGCCATGATTAAGGGGTGCTTTGAGAAGCAGCATTCATAGTTTACTTTAGATGGCACCTAAAGAAAAGGGCATCACTGCAGAAGAGAAATAGTAATTATGTAACTTAATGAAGGTGTTAGCTTATGGAATGGTGGGAATCATTTTGCAGTATATAAGTGTGTCAAATCAACAAATTGTATACCTTAAACTTACACAATGCTGTATGCCAATTATATCTCAGTAAAGCTGGAAAAAAATAAAGGCAGATAAACTGGAAAAATATGTTAGAAGAATATGAAAATATGATATTGATAGCTAGATAGTTACCAATCCATTTGGATATTGGTAGCTACAGAGTTACAATCCATTTGGATCCCACTATAATGAAAAGGTGGTTAGTTAACCTAATTTATTTTTAATAGAAATTATTTAAAGAAGTATATTATACTTCTAAATTATTAAAAATATGCATGTATGTTAAAGTTAGAACATACCTATTTATCTTTTTTTAAGTATAATTTCCATTTTATTTTTTCCAGGTAATATTTCTTTAGTCCTTAGGATTTAGTTCCTTACATGGGCTTTGGTGGAGGTCATGGGACAGCACCAACATGTCTAAATTGGGTGGGGGTGTTCAGTCCTTCTGGACTTAATGAGAATGATTCCTGACTACCTTGCTGTGCATAGCACAGTCACACAGTAATGTAGTTTCACATACAGCTTGGGAAGCACATAGGCATTGAAGACACATCCCTAACAGCTGCTGCCTCTCTGTGTTTCTTGATGGGCTTGTGCTTGGGCACATATTGGGCGTAGCTGGTGCAGTGAATAGGCTGCACATGGACATGGCCTGTTTCAGCACACCATTGTTCCTTCTTTTCGGGGGGTCATCTTAGAAGAGAGGACCCAAGAGAGCCCCATTTATCTTTAAAAGAAGAAAAAGTCCATTGCTGTGAAGGCTTAAATATTTCTTCTCTAATTCTTTTTTTTTTCATTAAAAAGTAATTGACTTCCCACAAAAGGTTAAGAAATGCTAGTCACTAGGGAGAGAGAAAGCTAAATCAAATGTAGCACCTGTGTCTAAGGAATCTAGAAAAGAAGATAAAATACATAAATAATTATTTACAAAGAGTAAAGGGAAAGTTTCTTAAAAAGAGATGCAGTGATTAGTATCTAAGAGAGGAGATGTATGTAGAATGATGAGTTCAAAGAAGGAACAGATGACATCCAAGTGGGAGAGTCATGGAAAACTTGGTAAAGGGGATGAGAGTTGGGTCTTAAAGACCAGTAAAATTTGAGCATAGGCACTTAATAGAAGAACTCAATAAATTCTGTCATTCATTAGCAGTTCTATGCTTCAGATGTAAAATATGATGAGAGTGGACCTTTACTTCCCAATATTGGGAAACTAGCATGAGAAAAAGGACACAAATGGAAGTGTATGAGACATACTGTGTCACTTTAAAAAGTTGCTACTGTCTTTCTTGTACAAACTGTCTCAGAGAAACCAAATAATTGATGAGGGAGAGTTCTTCATTGAAGAATGTAAGCTATTGAAAACAGAGGAGGCAGTTTAGGTAGACATACTGTGCTTCCTTGCACCACCAAAAGAAGGACAACACCAATTTAAAAATTAAAAACAACCATAACTGACAGAAAATCAAAGTGTATGGCAGTCCAACAAACAAGGAGTTAAAGAGGAAACATTCATCCAGACTGGTAGGAGGGGCAGAGATGCGCAGCCAGGTGGAGAGGACTTGCGGCAAAGTGGCACCTGGTGGAGCAGGTAGTACCCACATTTCGATGCAGATACACAGGAAGGAGCTAGTGGGGAGTGAGACAGACCGCACAACCCAGGGCTCCAGTGTGGGAAATAAAGCCTCAAAGCCTATGACTGAAAAAACCTGTGGGGCTTGAGGAGGTGGGAGAAACTCCCAGCCTCACAGGAGAGTTTGCTGAAGAGACCCAAAGAGTCCTAAAATGTACACAAAACCACCAACCTGGGAATCAGCACCAGAAGGGCCCAATTTTCTTGTGGTTAGTGGCAAAAGTGACTGAGAGCTGAGAGAGAGAGCCGAACAAGTGCAATTGTTCCCTCTCAGACCCCTCCCCAACATACAGCACCAAAATGCAGCAATGTGAGTTGCCCCGCCTTGGTGAATACCTAAGGCTCCGCCCCTTACTACATAACAGGCATGCAAGACAAAAAAATATATAGCCCAAATGAAATAACAGATCAAAGCTCCAAAAATAGAACTAAGTGATGAAGAGATAGCCAACCTATCAGATGCACAGTTCAAAACACTAATAATCAGGGTGTTCACAGAATTGAGTATAGTCACAAAATAGATGAAAAAGTGAAGGCTATGCAAACTGAAATAAAAATATACAGAAACCAACAATAATGGGAGGGAAACTGGGACTCAAAGCAATGGAGTGGACCAGAAGGAAGAAACAAACAACCAAACAGAAAAGAATGAAGGAACAAGAATTTAAAAAAATGAGGAGAGGCTTAGGAACCTCCAGGACATCTTTAAACATTCCAACATCCAAAATATAGGGGTACCAGAAGGGGAAGAGGAAGAGCAACAAGTGGAAAACTTATTTGAACAAATAGTAAAGAAGAACTTCCTCAATCTGGCAAAGGAAATAGACTTCCAGGAAGTCCAGGAAGCTCAGAGTCCCAAAGAAGTTGGACCGAAGGAGAAACACACCAAGGAACATCATAATTACATTAGCCAAAATTAAAATGAAGGAGAGAATTCTAGAAGCAGCAAGAGATAAGGGGACAGTTACCTACAAAGGAGTTCCCATCAGACTGTCAGCTGATTTCTCAAAAGAGACTTCACAGGCAAGAAGGGGCTGGAAAGAAGTATTCCGACTCATGAAAGGCAAGGACCTAAATCCAACATTGCTTTATCCAGCAAAGCATTCATGGAAAGGGCAGATAAAGTGCTTTTCAGATAAGGTCGAGTTCAAGGAGTTCATCACCAAGCTTTTATTATATGAAATGTTAAAGGGACTTACCTAAGAAAAAGAAGATAAAAAATATGAACAGTGAAAGGACAGCAAATACAGTTCTTAACAACCACACCTAAAACAAAAGCAAACTAAGCAGACAGCTAGATCAGGAGCAGAGCCACAGAAATGGAGATCATGTGGAGGGTTAGCAACAGGGGAGTGGGGGGCGGGGAGAAGGTACAGAGAATAAGTAGCATAGACAGTGGGGAGAAAATAGACAGGG
>PVKM010013953.1:12872-29724 GCA_004027735.1 Carollia perspicillata | reverse complement strand
AGTTAGAACTGACTGGGAAGACTGGACCTTGACCTGTTGACCTCTCCCTTCTCCCCCGCCCCCCCGTGCAATATTACAAATGAGAAAATTAAAGCCCAGAGAAGTATATGACTTCCCTAAGTTACAAGGCGGAAAACTGACCGGAAGTCGGAACTTAACACCCAAGCCTGGCTTTGCTCAATGTATCCTCTTTGCTCTGTGTGAACGCTAGAGCAGCCTCTTAGGGCTCTGAATTCCATTCCCCTCTCGCTCCTTTCTCTCCCCGTTTCACAGCCCAAGCTCTTCTCAGCCAGAAAGCGCTTGCACTCGCCTCTCCGGCACATGTAACCCTGGGCTCTGATTCTGTCGGAACCCCTCCCTGGCTCCCCCAGTCCTGTCTTGCCTCCTTCGCAGGGGCTGTGCATGCAGGGAGGCTACAGGGTCCGCTTTGCTCTTAATCAGTGTCAGGGTCAGAGCAGAGAGGCTGGGAAAGGACTGTGAACCATGAGATTCAGACCGTGAGATCCAGGCGTGTGCTGTGCTTCGGTGACAGAAACCGGACCTGGCGACAGCCCGAGTCCCAGGGAGCCACACCCATCACCCCATCAACTCCTTTCCCCGGCCACTTTTCAAATCACAAACAGCACTGAGATGCCACAAATGAAAAGAGCTATAAGAAACAAGGATTTCAGTGTCATGTTTGGATACGGGATGTACTGAAAGAGCTCTGGACTTGCAATCAGGAGGCCTGGCTTCCAGGCCCGGCTCTTCCACTGATCAGCTGCGTGGCCTTGGGCACGCTGACACATGTCTCTGGGCCTTTTGTTTCCTGTGTAATGTGGGTGAATCAGCTGCTTGCCTGTCCTCCCAGGATTTCTGCAAGGCTAAAACAAGGGAACAAAAGTGAACCTGCTTTGGAAATGACAAGGCCATGTACAGATGTCGCTGCACTGAGCCAGATCCAAACAGGCAGCAGCTGTTGGTCCCTGCCTGCCCTGGTGATAAATGGAGGCATTAGAGACTTTATTCCCTTTCTTCTACCACATCAAGGCTCGTTCCCCGGAGAGGATTTGGGCACTGGGAAAACAGGGCTTGGCCTGCGGTTACTTCCAGCGCCCCTCCTCATGTTGGCTCTTTGGAGCCCTGTGCCAGGAGTCAGGAGCCTGGGCGCTGGACCCCACCCTACCACAAACAAGCTGTGTGCCCTGGACACCTCTTAGCCTCTCTGCACCGTGGCTGGCTCTGAAACTCTGACCCCGCATCATCAGCCTGAACACAGGGGGTTGGATCGGCTCTGGGGTCTGGGGAAGGAGAGAAATGGGACAATATGCCTACTAAGTGCCAGGTCCTTTCCATGTCATCTGTCTCCTTTCCTTCATTTAGCTTGCGATTGTTGCTAAGCTCTGTGCCAGATGCTAGGACTAGCCATAATAGACAGATGTGGCTTTCTGGGGATTCCAGCGAAGCAGGAGAGACAAGCCTAAAGCAAATGATGCCACAAATACAGAATGACAGTAGAGGAAAAGGGTAAGAAGGAAAAGAAGAAAGAGCCATTGGAGGTGGAGGGAAGAACCAAATCAGCCTATTAATGGAATTGAACTTGACAGATAAACAAGGACATGGCCAGCTAGAAGGGGACAGACCTTCCATGCGAAGGGAACAGGTGGCAGGCCTGAGGTTGGAAGGAGAAGGGCACGGCCCAGAGATGGAGGGACACTGCAAGTGTGCACACGGAGCGGTGAGCTCATTGTCGGTGCGATGCCCAGAGGCTGGCCGCGCCCCTTCTTACAGGTCATGGTTAGAAGCAGAGGTCTCCATCCTGATCTTGACATCTTTTTGTCTTAGAACATGAGCTCCGCTGACCTAGATCTCCTGAATACAATTAGAATTTATTTTCTGGACAATCTAATGGATCATATTCAACTAATTCAATAAACTATCACTGTACTCATCCCGAGAAAAACAGGCCAAAAAAAGAGACTTCGTTCCTGCCCCTCGGGTCCCCATCCGGAGGACGGGCTGGGAGAAGGCAGCGGGTGGGCACTTTATTAAGTGACTCTGAAGTGAGACAGGCTGAGATGAGTCCCACACAAGAAAGAGCAAAGGCTAAGGTTCAGCGACCAAATCTGACAGTTATGGGAACATGTCACATTAATAATGGCCACATCTTTGAAATGCCTGTCACATCCATGGCAAGGGTTTCCAGGCGAAAGTGTAATGTAAGCTGAGCGTTGGACAATGATAAGAGTTTTCATTTTTAACACATTTCTTTCCAATTAAAAAATAACATATGCTCCTAAAGGAAAATATGGGAAATACAGAAAAAGAAGAGAATTATAATGATGCATAATCCAGAGAAAACATTGTAAACGTTTTAGTGAGTGATCTTCCAGATGGCTTACCTCTGTTTAGCAATGTTGAAATCACCATGTAGATACAACTTCGCAGCACTCTCTTTTTACATTAATATATCGAGAGTCTTTTCCCATGTTGTTAAGCGTTCTTCAAAGCCATGATATGAAATGGCCGTTTAGTATTCTGTTGTTCAGATTCGTATAACCTCTTCACTGTCATTGGATATGTTGGTAGATTCCAGATTTGCTGCTGCTATGAATAATGCTCGAGTGAGCACCTTCGTACATAAAGCCGAGGTAGGGCAGATTCGGAGGAGTAGAATTCCTCAGGAAAATGGGTGTTGATTCACTAGGGTTGTGGGTTCACTCCCCAGTCAGGGCACACACAGGAGCAACCAGTGAATGCATGTAGGGGTGAAGCAACAAAATCCATGTTTCCCCCGCCTCTCTCTCTCCCCACCCCCTCCCTCTCTCCATATCTCTAAAATCAATCTTTTTTAAAAAATTTAAATAAAAGAATGTTGGCAAGTGTGCAATGAAATAGGAGCACACCTATGTTGCTGGCGGGAGTGTGATGGGTCCATAGGTCTCCAAAGCAAGGTTCGCTCGGGTGATGCTTTAACCAACTGAACTACCCAGCCAGGGCCCAGCACTATTTTCTCTTTAAAATCTTCACCATTTGGATGGGGAAGAGCAGAGCACTTTTGTTGCTTAAGTCTGACTTTCATTGATTAAGGATGAACTTGACTTTGACCAGCAGATTGGTGGTGGGGGGAGAGAGTGCGGGGGTGGGGGGGAGGGCGTTGGGGAAGTGGGGAAGGACAGAGGGAATAGTTTCCGGAAAGGCCTGGCCTGGCTGCTCCCCAGACAGCTCTGTGGAAGTGTCCAGAAAGTTTAGTGAATTGCACAAAGGCTGACTCATGCCATTGGTACCTTCTCCTGTGCTGTTGCGGCACTTGGAGCAGCCATGACCCTGGCTGGACCTTCCAGCCTGGGGGGTGCCTGGCCGCCTGAGACGGAGTTCAGTTTGTCCCGGGATACGCCCAGGAGGTGACAGCCCTTCTCCACCTCACCCACTCCGAGGGACAGACCCCACCTCCCCCTCATTTCCTCAGTGAGAGAGGAAGCCGACTTCCAATGTCTGTGAAAGGGGAAATATGGTGAGGTGGGATTTGGAAACAAAAAATTCTTGTGAAATGCCTTCAAAACACAGGACTTGGGTCCTGCTGGAGGTAGCAGAAATCGACTCAGTCTTTGAAGGGCAGCAGAGTCACATGGCTCCAACTGTGAAGTTCAAAAGTAAAATCAAGAGTATATTCATATACTCTATAAACTCAATGATTTTACTTTTAGGACCATATGTGAGGACGTAAACAGATAAGAATGCCCAGCTGTGTGTGCAGGGATGTGTGTGGAAGCATTCTTGGCGTTGGTGAAAAAATGGAAACGCTCCAAGTGGGTATCTTCCTCGTGCCTGAGAAATAGAGACACTTGGGTGAGAAATGGCTAGAAATCTGGTTTGAGGAAAAGGCTGATACCAGCTAAGAAAGACCTGCCTGGAGACTATCCAGAAGTACCCCTGGCCATCTCCCAAGGGTGGCCCTCCCTCCCAGCTCACGTTAGGCAAAGCACGGACTGTCCCAGGCCTGGCCATCGCACAGGGAGGGGGGCCGGCTCACCTCAGCCTGCAGCCACAGCAGGGACAATAGTCACCCTGCCAGGCGGCAGTGCCTCCTGCTGCCTCTCCAGCTACTGAAGCGGCCAGCGGGGCAGCAGCTATCTCACCTGGGCCTGAGACATTCCGACAGGGAACTGGAATATCCCCTCATCAGACAATTTCCTACCCCCAGCCCCCAACATCATCATATACGGTCTCAAGTGATTCAAACAGTTCCGAGAAGGGGGCCAATCAGACTAAATGACATATTGCAGGGAGCAGAAGAAAATATTAGAGAATATTTAATTTCCGATGACAAAGGGCTTTGAGAGGACATGTCCCTGACTCATTATAAAAGGCACGCAGTGAGTCCCTACCCTGCACTGTGGGACGAGGCAGGAAAAGTCTCTGTCATCGTCGTGTTCATCCTCCAGGGTGGGGAGAAAGACAGCCTCAAGGAAGCAAACCAGAAATGGTGGGTGTGGGTTGAGCCCAGTGCCCTGGAGGGATGGACGGGCTGCTGAGGCAGTGACAGGGAGGGAGGGTCTCTTGGAGGAGGGGACTGTGAGCCAAGGCCTGACAACTGAGAACGTGCAGCCCTGCAGGGAAGGAAGGGCGCCCCAGGCAGGAGGCACGGCAGAACAGAGCAGGGGCCAGGGTGGCGTCAGCACGTGACGAGGACACCGACGTGGGCTCAGGACCCCACAGGGTCTGCTGCAACCCAAGAGCAATTAGGAATCACTTGAGTGTATGTAGTTTATGTTTTTTGCTATCGTTGCTTTTTAAAAATGTGGACTTTTTAAACCATTTTTTAATTTTAAATTGCAGTTGACATTTAATATTATTTTATATTAGTTTCAGGTGTATAACAAAGAGGTTAGATGTTTGTAGAATTTACAAAGTGACCCCCCAATAAGTCTAGTATCCACCGGGCATAGTTATTACAATATTTTAGACTATACTCCCTATGTTGTACTGTCATTCATATTTTTAATTTACTGGGTATTTAAAACAATCGAGATATAATTGATATACAGTAAAATTCACCTTTTAAAAGTATTCTTTAAAGACTTTTTTAAAAGACTATAGTTATCTTTAGAGAGTGGGGAGAAGGAGGGAGTACGAGAGGGAGAGAAGCATCAATGTGTGGTTGCCTCTCTTGCGCCCCCTACTGGAGACCTCACCTGCAACCCAGGCATGTGACCTAGATAGGGAATCGAACCAACAACCCTTTGATTCGCAGGCCAGCACTCAACCGGTGAGCCACACCAGCCAGGGCCACCTTTGAACAGCATTTAAGTCAGTCTTTTTATGTTCACAAGGTTGTGCAGCCATCACCACCATCTGTTTTCAGCTCATGGTCATCACCCTAAAAAGAAACTACACATCCATTGGCGTCACTCCCCATTTCCGCTCCCCTCGGCCCCTAGCAGCCACGGATCCACTTTTTTGTCCCCATGAATTTGCCTATGAGGATATTTCATAGAAATGGAATCATACACCATGTGGCCTCTGTGGCTGGCTCCTTCCACTGGTTTTCAAGTTCGTTCACATTGAAGCAGGTATCCGTACTTCATTCCTTTGTATGGCCAAACAACATTCCAGTGCGTGGGTTTACCCTGTTTCATTGATCCTTTCCTCGCCTGATGGGCATTTGTGTTGTTCCCGTGTTCAGGCTCTTAGGAAGAATGCTGCGAGCATCGAGGACAAGTCTTTTCCGGGGTTCAGGAAAAGTTGATACTGACCCTTTAAAAAAAAGATTTTGCCCTGGCTGGTGTAGCTCAGTGAATTGAGCGCGGGCTGCTAATCAAAGGATCGCCGGTTCAATTCCCAGTCAGGGCACAAGCCTTGGTTGCAGGCCAGGTCCCCAGTGAGGGCCACATGAGAAGCAACCACACATTGATGTTTCTCTCCCTCTCCTTCTCCCTTCCTTTCCCTTTCTCTAAAAATAAATAAATAAATACAAATTAAAAAAATAAAATAAAATTTTAAAAAATATTTTATTTAGTTTTAGAGAAGGGTAGGGAGGGAGAAAGAGAGGGAGAGAAGCATCAATGTGTGGTTGCCTCTCATGTGCCCCCTACTGGAGACCTGGCCTGCAACCCAGGCTTGTGTCCTACCTGAGAACAGAACCGGGGACGCTTTGGTTCTCAGGCTGGCACTCAATCCACTGAGTCACATCAACCAGACGATACTGACCGTTTTTGCCACAGTTTTCATTGCTTGTACAGAGAGGATTTTTGGAGATCCTTACTGTGCCATTTTGCCGACGTCACTCTTGATCACTTCATTTTAAACCCTGTATCAGGATTTGATGAATCAAAATGAATTGAATTTTAAAGGTAAGTTACCCTGAGGTGTGTCTTTCAGACCACTGCTGTGGTGAGCAGCATCTTCTGCCTCTGTTTTTTAAACGTATTGGTTCCAACAGGCCGGGTGTTGACTACAATAAAGGGCCGACTAAGCAAGTGAGATCTTTAATCAGGCTCTGGATAGGGCTCCAGGGTTGGGAATAGCACAACTGTGTTTTCTGAAAAGAAGGCAGGATTTGCACAGAAAAAGCTGCTGGGATAGGGTGACTGGGAGGTGTTGAGAGCCCTGGGCTGGTGGGAGGAGGCAGGCTGGTGGCCCTGACTGGCTGTGGGGACTTCCTCCAGATCTGGGATGCCCAGCTTTATAATTCTTGGTGGCCAGGGGTCCCCAGCAGCTACCAGGTTCTCTGCCCGAGGAAGACTATGTGTCACTGAGTGATGGCGACGTTTGCTTGCCCTTGGTTTTGCACATCACAGCTTCTGCACGATTTTCTTTTCAGAGAGATTGAGGGTACGCTGCCCAGCAACAGAGAGGGTAGGAATTGACCTCTCAGAGTCTGTTGCTCCTAGGGGGTCGGGCGATGAGCACCTTGATTGGCAGAAAGCAGATGTGATTCATGCCCGTGTGGCAGATGGAGGAGCTGAGGCCGGAGCAGGGCCAGGACCATCTCAGCAACCTCTGCCCCGCTTCTAAATCCTCGAAAGGATTTGGTGGAGCTCATTGTGTTCCAGTTTCCAACTGGCTTGTCCTGTTGATGGCCCCATAGCAGGGTGGAGTTTATCCGGGATCCATATTAAGTCTTACCCTCAGAGCTAGAAATCCAACTGCAGAATTCTAGTCCAGCGGAGGTAAATGAGAGAAGAGCTTGCGTGGCAGAGTTGACTGAGATGGGTGGGAAGTACGGGGGCCCACCCCCGGGGGCTGAGAGGATCTCAGGCTGCACTAACGTTGCAGTAATGTCTAGAAGGAGGGGGCTGAGTGTTGTATGCGCTCTGGGCTGCCCCAGGCACTCCTGGGATTTTCGTGTCCTGGGGTGTGTCTAGGGTGGGGAGGGCAGCCTGAAGATTGTATTGTGCTAGAACAAGGGAAGGATTTGGGGCTGCTCAGCTGAAGAAGAATGGATTCAAGGGACCTGGGCATTGTTTGAAGGTCACTAATGGGCTGTTCTTGGGCACAGAAAGCAGGTCTGTGAGGCCCCCGAGGGCAGAGTTGGGCCCAGTGGGGGAAGCCGTGGGGAGGCAGCCTTAGTTCAGCATCGGAATGACCCCTTGTCAGGCTGTGTCTATGCAGGCACGCGTGTGCCCGCGTCTGTAAGTAGTGAGTTCCCAATTTGTGCTAAGGGGCCAGGTTGATAGAGTCCTGGAAGGTGTTTTTTGCACAACAGTCAGAATGATGTTCTCTCAAAAACACGTTGGAACTGGCCAGGTCATTGTCTTTTCACTTCTACCCCTCCCTCCACATCTGAGAAGGGAAGGCCCTGTCCCTCGTCTAGCATAAACCGGAACCCGGGCACTGTCCTAGATGTCTCCCTTCTCCGCTCTCGGCAATCAGTCCGTCAATCGCCAGGTCCTGTCCGAGACAGCCTCAGGGTACCTCTCACACCTGGCCCCCCTTTCCCAAACCACTGCTGCTGTCTTAACTCAGATCTCGTCATTTCTCGTCCTGGCCTTTGTTACAGCTTCAGCACTGGAGACAAATCAGGGGCCATCTGCACTGATCATCCTTAAACGTGCGCAGACTGATCATGTTGCAATACTTACCATCCCTCCACAGTCTCAGGGTAAACTATGGACACCTTGATACCCACCTCTCTGCCTCACTGTTCTTCCAGGTATTCCCTGCCCCAGCCATATGTCACTGCCAGCCTGGCCTTTGTTTATGCCCATCTTTTTGTCTAATTATTCTTTCCTGGATCATTTTTTTAAGAGCAATTTTAGGTTTACAGCAAAATTAATTAGAAAATATAGAGTTCCCATATACCCCTCCGCTCTCCAGTTTCCCTTATTATTTATATCTTGCATTAGTGCCTATGTTTGTTATAACCGATGCTCTGATATTAGTACATTATCATTAAATCCATAGTTTACAGTAGAGTCACTCTTTGTGTTTTGTGTTGTACATCCTATGGGTTTTGACAAGTGCATAAGGACATGACCTACTAGTACAGTATCACACAGAAGAATTTCACCTTTAATTTCTTACAACGACCTTCTCTGGCTTTTTATATGTCAGAATCTACCCATCCTTTAGCAGGGGTGTCCAACCTGTGGCCCAGGATGGCTATGACGGCGGCCCAAACAAAATCATAAATTTACTCAAAACCTTGTTTGGCTCATCATGTTTCGTCAGTGTTTGTGTATTTAATGTGGGGCCCAAGACAACGCTTCCTCTTCCAGTGTGGCCCAGAGACACCAAAAGGTGGGACACCCCTGCTTTGGGGTCTCACGTAAATGCTACTTCCTCCAGGAAGCCTTTACTGATTCTTTCAGTTGAAAATATTTGCTCTCTTCTCTTAATAATCAATAGCACATATGGCGTATCTATTCCGTCCTGGGTACCATGCCAATCTTCTCTCTCCCTTTCACACACCAACTCTGCTGGACAGATTACCAGTGAGGACTGGGTGGGAACCGAGGTCTGTCTGCCTCCCAACCTGTCCAGGGCCCTTTCTGTGAAGTTCTTGACCTCACTCACTATCTGCTTTCTCCTCTAGAGTAAGAACTTGAGATCAGGGGCCATTTCCAATTCATCTCTGGGTCCTTAGAACCCAGCAAAGGAACCTCTAAAGCAGATCAGGGGTTCAAGATAAATGTGAATGCATAGAAAAATATTTTGCTCATTGAAATTCTAATCAACTCCTAGTTGGAGGTGCTAGAAACAAATCAGGATTCCTGGGCTGTCTACAGAAAAAGGCATTTGTGCCATACACTCCAGCGGACGCTCTGGTCGTAGCCTCTGGAGCAAACTTGTTAATTCTAGTGGAGACAACCTGGGGCGGTGGGCGGTGTGAGCCCATGTGCCTGCTAGTGTGGAAGATCCCTCTCCCCCACACCTAGTTCACTCTTAAGAGGGAAATGGGCTCCTTCCGTCTCAGCCTAGAGAGGGCTGGAGAGGTCCCGACTTCCCGTCAGACTCTGCTGGGGGTGGGCCAGGCCCGGGTGTGCTCTTGTGCGTGCACTTGAGCTCCAGCACCTTCTCTTCTTCGAAGATTACACCACCAGGCGCATAGTTCTCCTCTCCGCTAATGCAATTTATATGTCTGAGCATGAACAGAGGATTTGCGAGCCTCCGAGGCTGGGGCTTTGGAAACTACCTTGCAGGCTGGGGCTGCTGGATAGAGTCTGGGGTTTTAGGAGTCTTTGAGGGAATTATTTTCAAAGGTCCTGGGAGGAGGAAGAGCCATCTCCACCCTACATCCTCCCCCGGGCCCTTCCTCTGGTTCCTTTTAAAACACACCCAGTGCGACTTTGTGGTTTAACAATGAACTTGAAGGGAGCCACACAACATGGCAGAACAAAGGTTCATTGAACAGATCGGCTGGGTAGGGAGGTGAAGAGGAAGGACAGTGGGTCAGGCTTGGGTTCCTGTCCTGAATTGGGCACTCACCAGCTGGGAGTGTGAGTGAATTTTTAGATCTCAGCCTCACCTCCTGCCCGATGAAAGGGACACCAGGCATTTGTGTCCGAAAGACCTGTGTGGGCTTGGTCAAGCTACTGAATCTCTCTGAGGTTCCCGTCTGTCATCTGTAAACTCGGAAATAACGACAGCTACCCTGCAGGACTGTTTTAAGGGACTAAATGAGATAATGTGTAAAAGTGCCCACAGTCATGCCCAGCACCCAGTAAGGGCTCAGTGATCTTTGGTTCCCCCCTCTTTCCTTGGTCTGCGCCTGTCACTCTCTCTGGCCCCAGTGCAGGGCCTCAGCTTCTCTCTCCCACCTTCACCCAACCCCCATCCTCTCTCTGGACTGACAGTCACGAGTCTGTGACTTTTCCCCTACTTTCCCCCCTACTCTGACAATAAGGAAGGGACCTTATTGCCATCCACGCCTGCTGAGAAAAGGCTTTTTTCCTGAACCACTCCCACCATGCCATTTTCCCGTTTAAAAAACCTCTTACGACTCCCCTTTGCCTACAAGATAAAACGTAAACTCCTTATCGCTTTCCGGTTTTCCCGCCCTGCTTTCTCTTCCTGGAAGCCTACGCCGCACTGCAGAGTCAGACCCGATGGCTGCGGATCCAGTTTGTCGTCCATATTTCTTGTGCATGATTATGGATCTTTCTTCCTCCCAAGATCTTAATAAGGAATTTCGAAAATGATGGTTTCTTCATGTATTTTAAGAAATGGCTCTATGGAAAAACGAAACAGTATTTTTTTTTTCTTCTTGCCTTGAAAGCCACCTGAGTTTTGCCACGGATGTATTCACTGTTTTCGTCCGCGCCAGCTGTAACCCTGGAAAGATCAGAACATCCTGTTTCTTTGTAACTTCCCTGTGCTGGGTTGCAGGCCTGGAAAATGACAGATGCCTAAAATTGATCAGGGTAATCGATGCTACGTGAAGTAATTACACATGATGGATGTGTCATCTGCCAGATGTGAGTGCTGGCAATGGCTTGCTTGTTTATAAAACCTCTGAGATCCCATTTGTAATAGTGACTAATGTTTGCACACGGGGCTGTTTGCAGTGTTTCAGAAACGACTATTTATTCGATATGACCACCTTTCTCCTTTAATTCCCCATTTATCACAAGCTTTACTGCACTTTCCTACATAACAAAATTAGGGTTTTATTCAATCTTCTTTCTCCTTGACCTCTGTGATATAGGGGGGTAGTTTTATTTTGCATTTCCATCTGGTCTCCCGTCTTGTCTCTCCCCCTAATTCAAAATTTACGTGCCCCTTGTGTTCCTTCAGGAGGCTCTGGCTCCCCATTACTACACCCACAATATAAGCTCCAGACCCCCGGTATGCCATTTAGAATCCTCTCCAGTTCGGCCTCTGCTGATCTTTCCAGCTGTGTGCTTTACGAGGACCCCAGCACTGGACAGGGGTGTTCTTTTACGTGGCAGAAACCCAACCTGACCAGCTTATACCCACAAGACTATTTATGTAAAGGTCCCAGTTTAGGATACATAGTGAAGAAGGACTTGCCTGCACCAGCCCAGGTCTGGGGAATGTCAAGGACTGGATCCAGGGTCTCCGAAACCATCAGGAACTCCCAGCATGCCATTTCTGCTTTCCTCTCATTTCCGTTTGTCTTGTGGGAGGGCTCCATCTTCTCCAGCAGACAGGTTTTCTCTGCACGGTGAGGAATATGGCCACTGTCAGCTTATCACCTCAATGGAAAGCACGCCTCTTTCCAGCAGCAGTGGGGGCGGGGCTCTGATTGTCCTGGCCTGGGCTACCTGCGTCCTTAGAGCAGTTGTGGTATTTGGGGAACTGGGGGTGATGATTGGCCCATCTGGAATCGCTGGCCCAACTCTGTGGCCAGGAGGGTGGGGTGGGCTCCTAGAAGAAGGGAGCTGGGGAGTGTGCTGGGCACACAAAGCTGTGGTGGCCACCATCCCTGCTCCCCGGACCAGCCACTGGGTGTGTTCTGTCCAGTTGATAGCTAAGGAACACCAGTGCTCTGTGCCCAGCTCCCAGCCCCTCCTCCACCTGAGCTCGCAATCTGGCGGAGGAAACAAACACCCGACAGACCATTACAATGCAGGGCGTAGAGTGAGACAGTAGAGAGAGACTCAAAATGCTGTCAGAGCACAGGCGGGAGGCCTTGAATTCAGTCGGCTCAGTCAAGGAGGATTCTTGGGAGAGTGACAGGAACCTGAGTCTCATAGCACAGTGGGAGTGAGCGAGGTGGTGAGGGAGAGAAAGGCATTCCAGGTGAACAACAGCATGAAGGTGTGAAACTGCAGGTCTGTGCCCATAAGTACAAGGGGCCCAGGAAGGCGAGGGCCCCTGATGGGAGGGGGGGTGGAGAGGGGCGGGAAAGGCTGGGCAGGGCTCCTGCTGGCCCTTGCCGTTGCTCGGCCCCCTCCCTCCCGCTTTCCACACGGCGAAATCCAGCTCAGCCTCCAAACTGAACTCCAAAGCTGTCCTGTCTTTTTGAATCCGTCCGTCGCCTGTCGCAGCTTCCTCAGGGACTCTGCAGCATCTGTCAGGTGGCTTTATGCTAGACTTCTCTCTTCTGCCTTGCTTTCGGTTATTTATTTACACATCTGAGATCCTTTACTAGATCAAAAGGCGCTTGAATGTAGGAACTGTGCCCTAAACGTCCTTCTCTCTCACAGCCCCGCTCAGCATAAGGCCTTGTTCCGTGTTCAAAAAAATAATCGTGGAGTTGTGATCACTCAACTAATTGGACATCCCTCCCCACTTGGGAGCAACTAGCAAAATGATATTGGTTTCATGTAGGTAGAATTTAAAAATTTATTTATCAACATTTTCTCAACATAGCCAAGTTGGGTTCCCCCCCCCCCGAACAAAAAGAGCTTTATGGATTTTACTGATTATAGTTGTTAAATATGCATGTAGAAACTTCAAGCGATACATAAAAGGAGAAGAATAAAATTTGAAACCACACAAGATACCACCTCCATCTCCTGGAGGCAACCACGGCCTCTGTTAGCGTTTCGGATAACAATCTTCTAGACATTTCTCTATAAATCCAACTATAATATATAACTAAGATAGTCCAAGATGCAGTATAAGCTGATCTTCAGAGTAATATCTTCAAAAGAATTTAACAGTGGGATGAAATGTGCTTCTCCACCCAGGATAACCTAGACGAGGCCTTGATGTTCCCCTGAGGATGAAAGTGCCACTTAGCATTCGCTGCAGAAAGTTCTACCTCCGTGTTCCCTGTCTCTCTGAGATATACTTCACATACCATAAAATTCACCCTTTTAAAGTGTACAGTTCAGCCCTGGCTGGTGTAGCTCAGTGGACTGAGCGCTGGCTGAGAACCAAAGGGTTGCCAGTTTTGATTCCCAGTCAGGGCACGTGCCTGGGTTGTGGGCCAGGTCCCCAGTAGGGGGCGCACGAGAGGCAACCACACATTGATGTTTCTCTCTGTCTTTCCCCTCCCTTCCCCTCTCTCTAAAAATGAATAAATACAATGTTTTTTAAAAAGTGTACAATTGAGTGGTTTTTAGTGTATTTACAGATTGTACACCTATCACCACCATCTGATTCCAGAACATTTTCACCCCCTCCAAAAGAAATCCTGTACCCATTGGGCAGTCTGTCTCTATTCCTCGCTCCCCTCAGCCCTTGGCAACCACTAATCTACTTTCTGACCCCATAGCTTTGCCCGTTTCGGACATTTCACATGAGTGGAATCATATACTGCGGTGCCTTTTGTGTCTGGCTTCTCTGACTCAGTACAATGTTTCGAAGGTTCATCACGTGTGGCATTTGTCAGCACTTCATTCTTTTTTATGGCTGAGTATCACGGAGTATGGATACACCGTACTCGTCTGTCCATTCATCAGCTGATGGACATTTGGGTTGTTTCCACTGACTGCTTATTATGAATAATGCTTCTGTGAACGTTCTTGTAACAGGTTTTTCATCTGAACATATGTTTTCACTCCTCTTGGTTATATGACTAGAGGTGGAATGTGTGGGTCATTGGTAACTCCATGCTTAACGTTTTAAGAAACTACCAAACTCTTCCAAAGCAGCTGCACCATTTTACCTTCCCACTGGCTGGGTGTAAGGGTTTTGCTTTCTTCACCTCCTCAGTAACACTTGTTACTGTCTGTCTTTTTTGTACCATAGCCCTCCTAGTGGGTATGAAGTGTTATCTTACTGTGGTTCTGATGTGCATTTCTTTAATGACTGATAATGGTAAGTAAATTTCCATGTGCGTATTGGCAACTTATATCTCTTCTTTGGAGAGAAAAAAAATTTCTTCAAATCTTTTGCTTACTTTTTAATTGGGGTATTTGTCTTTTTATTACAGAGTCTTAAAAGTGCTCTGAATATTCTGGGTAGTAGAATCACCAGATATATGATTTGCAAATATTTTCTCCCATTTGCGGCTTGTCTTTTCACATTCTTGTTAGTGTTCTTTAAAGCACAAACATTTTTAAGTTTGATGACACTCGATTTATTATTTTTCTTTTGTTGCTTTTGCTTTAGGTGTCCTTAGAATTCATTGTCTAATATGAGGTCATGAAGATTTATATGTATTTTTTTTTGTATTGTTTTATACCTTTAGCTTTTACATGGAGGTGTCTGGTCTATTTTGAGTTAATTTTTATATGTGCTTTGAGAGAGGGGTCCAGCTTTATCCCTTTACACATGGATACTCCGTTGTTCTAGTACCATCTGTTGAAAATGATTGTTTCCCCTTTGAACTGTCTTGAGGAAAATCAATTGATTATAGATGTATAGGTTTATTTCTGAACACTCAGTTCTATTCCATTGATTTATAAGTCTATTCTTATGCCAGAGCCAAATCGTCTTAATGACTGTAACTTTGTAATAAATTTTAAAATCAGGAAGTGTGAGTCCTTTAACATTTCCTTTCTTTTTCAAGATTGTTTTGCCTGTTCTGGGTCTCTTACATTTCCCTATGAATTTTAGGATCAGTTTGTCCATTTCTAAAACAACAAAACAAAACAAACAAACAAATAAAGACCCACCGAGATTTTTACGGGGATTGAGTTGACTTTATAGATCAATTTGAGGAGTATTGTCATCTTAACATTAAGCTCATAAACATGAGATGTCTTTTTCTTTATTTAGGTTTTCTTAATTTTTTTCAATGATGTTGAAAATCATCATCATTGAATTTTTTCTCAATGGAATTTCAGTGTATGAGTCTTGTACTTCCTTTGTTAAATTTGTTCCTAAATGGTTTGTTCTTTTTGATGCTATTATAAATGAAATTGTTTTCTTAGTTTCGTTTTGGATTCTTCATTATTAATATATAGAAATACAACTACATTTTGTATGTTGATCTCATATCCTGCAACCTAGTTGAGCTTACTAGATCTAATAGTGTGCATGTGTGTATCTCTTCAGACTTTCTGTATACAAGAGCTTGCCATTTGTGAATAGAACTAGTTCTACTTCTCCCTTTCTTTATTTTATTTTATTTTTATTTATTTATTTTTTTATTTTAATTGTTTTTCAATCTACTTCTCCCTTTCTAATCTGTATGTTTTTTATTTATTTTTCTTGCCTAATTGCCCTGGCTAGAACCTCCAGTACAATGCTGTAAAGTAATGAAAGCAGATCCTGATCTTGGGAGAAAGCTCTCAAATTTTCAGCATTAAGAGTTTTACCATTAAGTGTAATGTCAACTGTGGGTTTCTCACAGTTGAGGAAGTTCTCTTCTATTTCTAGTTTCTTGGATGCTTTTATTATGATAGGGCGTTGAAGTTTGTCAAATGCTTCCCATGTGTCTATTGAGATGATCACGTATTTCCCCCCTTTATTTTAATAGTATGGTGCATCGTGTTAGTCAATTTTCATATATTGAACCCTGTATTCCTGGGATACATCCCGTTTGATCCTGGTGTGTAACCCCTTTTTATATGTTACCTGATTCAGTTTGCTAGTATTTTGTTGGGAATTTTTGCATCTATATTCATCAGGGATATTGGTCTATAGGGTTTTTTTTTTTCCCTTGTAATGTTTTTGCTGGAATTTAGGATTCTTGATTGACAGGTTATTTTCCTTTTAGTATTTTGAATATGTCATACCACTGACTACTGTTCTCTATGGTTTGTGATAAAAAAAATTAGGTAATGATCTCAATGAAGCTCATTTTGCACATGAGATTTTTCTTTCTTGCTGCTTTGAAGATTCTCCATTAGCCTTTGTCTTCTGGTATTTCAGTTATGATATGTCTATGTCTGGCTGTCTGTGTTTATTGTTCTTAGAATTTGCTGAGCTTCTTGGATGGATAGGTCAATGTTTTCATCAAAATTAGGAAATTTTTCAACCTGTTTCTTCAAATATCCTTTCTATCTGTTCTCTCTCTCCTTTCTCTGTGGGACTCCCATGATGCAAAGGTTGGTATGCTTGTTAGTATACCATGGATCTCTGAGGGTCTGTTCATTTTTCTTCTTTCAAAATTTTCCTTCCTCGATTAGGTGACCTCCACTGACCTACCTTTAGGTTTGCTCATTCTTTCTTCTACGTGCTCAGTTCTGCTGCTGAACCCCTCTAGTGAATTTTTCATTTCTGTTACAGCACTTTTCAACTCCAGAATTTCTATTTGGTTTATCTTTATAATTTCTATCTCTTTATTCTTATTCTTTATCTACTATAACACCTGTCTTATACTTTTCTTTAGCCTTTAAATGTGTTTTCCTTGAGTTCTTTGAACATTTTGAAACATCTGATTTAAAATATCTGGGTTTCTTCAGGTAGAGATTCTACTGATTGCTTCCCACCCACCCCCGCCCCTGTTTATGGTACATTGTTTTTTTTTCCTGTGCACATGTTATATATATTTTTTGTTGTTAAAAACTGAACATATTTAATACTATAAAAAGCAACTCTGGCCCTGGCTGGTGTAGCTCAGTGGATT
>PVKM010013953.1:0-12772 GCA_004027735.1 Carollia perspicillata | reverse complement strand
TTTCTTGTTACCCAAGGTTCTTCTGTTTTTACTATGATCAGCACATCTTCACCACACAAGACACTTGGGATGGACTCCAAGACTCGTCGTGACACTTGGCTTAAAACTGTCTCCTACTTTGGCTTCTGTGACAAAGACTCTATTCTCCCTCTGACTCCATCTGCTTCTCTCTGGCTGCTTACTGGGCTCACCATTTGCTCACGGTTTCCCATAGCCTCATTTTCCTCTCTACTTTCCAGAGTTTATCTATTCTTACTTCTTCAACTGTATTCCCCTCTGTAGCAACTTGGTAATGGAACAGGAGACCGGGCTTTGGAGCTAGGGGGACTTGGGTTTGACATCTGGTTTGGACATATACAGGTTGGGGAACCTTGGACATATTTACTTACTCTATTCCTCAGTTTCTCATCTAGCCAATCAAGATAATAATAGTGCACTCTTAAGGAGCTCTTGTGTGTCTTAAATGAGATAACACAAATACTTCATGCCCTTGATAGGGTAAGTGCTCAAAAAGATTAGCTTTGGGTTCCACCATCACTTCAAACTCAATTTATTCAAACCAAGGTCATAATGTCACTCCAAACAAGCCCTCCCGTCTTCTGCCTGCTCTAGCTCTCCAGCTTCCTTACTTTGGGGGTCACCTCTGACCTGGTCTTGGTCACTAATGATGATGACATCTCATATGGATCCACCACCACTAGAAATTCTAAATGCCCAGAATGCTGTTTTCTTTTATCCTGGAGCAACAATTCCCTTGATCCGTGTAACTTTTCTTTCGAAATACCTTTTTCCCCACCTTTCCTTTCTACCTTCACTGGCTCTTCCCTAGCTCTGCCCTCACAACTCTTGAGTGGAGCGGCAGCTCCGAAACCACAACTGAGTGCCTACTTCATAGGAACTAGGAATCTGAGCGCCTTCCTGTGGTTCCTGTGGCTCTTGCTCTTTTTTCTGGCAAGTTAGAGCCACACACTAGCCAGAAAAAAAAAAAAAAGTAAACTGTGGAATTTGCAGGCAGAAGTCCTTGATTCTAGACCCGGGTAAGCACGTCATGCCTTTTGGACCTTGATTTCCCCACCAATGCAGTGGGGATGGAGAACTGAACAGTCGTGGAGGCCCCTGCCAGTTTTGATGGGTGGCAATTTATCACTTGTGGTTTCTTGCAAATACAGGGCTCATTCATGGGGTTTCTGAGATGTTGTTCTTCCTTTTCTCTCTCCCTACCTTGACAGACTTGTCTTCTAAGGTGAGTTTGCCAAGTCCTACTCAGACCTCATTTCCTGTCCCTGACTCACTGTATTTGGCTTCTTCCCCTACCCTGTAGCCTAGGGTATGTATATGTGCTGATGTATTTATTGGCACAGCTTCTGCTTCTGTGTTCTCTTGGTCTTTTTAGAGATTCTCTCTGACTTCTATCTGTCCTATTGCATTCCAGCCTCTACACTGATGACCAGTGGGATCTTTCTAATGCTAGAATCTGAGCTTTTCCCTCCCCTGATGAGAAATCTCCAACGACTCCCCAAACTCCCAGGATAAAGGCTATTTCCTTAGCATCCTTTTGTAGGCTCACCTACACCCATCTACATTCTGATCTCAACTCATTTCCCTACTCAGCTGTTTCTGATGATCCCTCCCTTCTCTTGCTTATTCTGTTTCCTCTGCTTGGAGTCGCACCCTTCCCCGCACTCTGTCCATTGAACTCTGACTTACCCACCAGGCCCCAGATCAACTGTCACCTTCTTGGGAAGTCCGTCTTGATCTCTTCATTCAAAGCAAAATCCTGTTGCGTCTGCATTTTCACAGAAAATTGTTTATTCATCAGAGAAGAATCATTTTATTTTTCTTCTTTATGTTATAGTGAAGGCAAAGACAGTGTCTGATTTAGGTCAGGTGCTTGGCACAAAGGTGTTGCTCAGTAAACATTTGTTGAAAAGGGAATGACTGCTCTCTCTGGGTTTCTAGCTTAAGACTCTCTCCCCCACCAGGCTACTTAAGACATCCCTTCCAATTCACCTAGCATAGACTGATCTTCCTGAAGGGTGGCTGGGTTCATCCTCTGCCAAACCCAACTCGTGTTCCTCTGAATTTAAACAAAGGAGCAGGAAGAAGCGAGGATTAGTGCAAGATCCTAATCTGTGAGCACAGAGATGCCTGCTGGCATGGGGATCTCTGGTGGAATTCCCAGCTAGTGTGCACAAATGCAAATTGTCGATAATGCCCACAGCTAGAATTCACACCGGCTGAGCTGGGGAACAGGAGCTTCTGGATCCTTTCAAATCCAGTCCTCAGAGCTGGAACTGGGGCTCAAGATCAACGTGTCCTAATGCCCTCATTTTATAGATGCAAGAAGGCTTCCTAAGATCACCCAGCAAGTCAAGGTAGGGCTGGGAAAGAAACCCAGAGTTCTCATTCCCGGGCTTGGGCTCCTCCCTCTCCAGGCTGTGGGGTTTTGTAAGAATTGTTGTAATTCCTGGATGCCTTGGTTCATAAACAGTGATTTTCCTAGAGCTGAATGAATAAGACCTTGAAATTGGTACCTATCTTTTCAATTCCAGGAACAAAACTACTAATGGATAGAAAATGAGATGGGGAGGGAGGAGAGGAGGGGAAGAGGGAGGAGAGAGGAATGGAGACAGAAAAACAAAAAGAGAGTGAAATAGGGACAAAGAAAGCAACAGAAAGACAAACAGAGAGATGAAAAAATCCCAAAGACCAGCAGACAAAGGGACCAAAGGAGAGTCAGAAAGGGGCAGACAGTGCACAAGAGAGACAGGAAGCAGAGAGGGAGCAGGCCCCCTCTCTACGCCCCCCTCCCCTTCGGCGCCCACCCTGGGAAATGCTTCAAAGGCGAGTGCAGCCGGTGCTCCCGTTGGGTGCTCTGAGGCTCAGGGGATGACGTAGCCCCAGAGGACTTTGTCCCAAGACCCCTTCATTGGGGGCTGAGGGTTCAGCTTTTCAGATGGTGTGTGAGCTGCAGCAGTTTTGTGGGTATGAGGTGGGATTTTGAGAGAAGTGTTGGGGTTCATCCAGTATTTTTTTCCCCAGGTTTCCTGGCTGCAGAAAGGGTTCATCAGGGCAGGGACATCAGGAGCTCAGGCCCTGGTTTGGGAGTGCTTGGCTGGGGTTCTTAGGAAGGTTTTTAGCCCAGGGTTTGGACCAGCTGATCCCTGAGGCCCTTCCAGGGCCTCATAACTGACCGAGCACTTGGACCCAAAGATATAGGGGTCCTCGCATCCCTTCTTCTTGGACAATCAAACCAACTACTACTTTGGGTTCATGTCTGCCATCAGGGATGTGAACAGAGAGGGACCATCCATTCTAACTCTACCTATTGATTCCTCCAGCAGAGAAATCTTCTTAGTGGATGCCTTGACAAGTGTGGCTTAGTTGTTTGGGCATTATCCCACAAACTGAAAGGTTGCCAGTTCAATTCTTGGTCAGGGCACACACCTGGGTTGCAGGTTCCGTCCCAGGTCAGGGTTCAGATGGAAGGCAACTGATGGATGTTTCTCTTTCACATCTATATTTCTCTCCCTCTATTTCTCCCTCCCTTCTCATCTCTCTTAAAAGGAAAAGAAAAAGAAATCTTCTTGGTAGAAATAAGTCACAGACGTGAAAGCTGAAGAAGCACCAGACACATCTTTCCTTGCTCAGAAGGGAAGACAGAGACCCAGAAAGTCACTGTCAGGGCAGGAGCTCCGAGTTAGAACGTGGATCTGCTGGCTCCCAGCCGCATCCGGGGCGTCGGCTGCATGCTGAGTGGCAGAGAAGGACGTTGGGAGGACAAGCCTCTGGGGCTTCTTAGCCAGTGAAAACGACTAAGACCCCAGAAGCATTCACAGAATTGGGGGTTGGGTGTGGGGTTGGGTGGCACTGCTTCTCCCTCCCCCTTCCCCACTTTGAATCAGGCTGTTACACAGAGCTGCTTGCACAGCTCCGCCTCATCACCCCAGAGGCTGCGGGCAGCTGGCCACCCTCTTCCCCTTCGTTCACTCAGGTTTTCAGCTCCTCTGTCTCCCCTTTGCCAGCGTCGGAGTGCTATCTTGAGAAGGCTGCTCCGTGATGGGCTTTGGGGGTGCCGGGCAATGGCTGGGGAAGGCAGCAGATGTGTGTAAGGTGGGCAGACGAAAGAAATGCTAGAAAAGACAAAGCTCCAACATGTAAACCTATCCGTATTGCGCACCACAAATCACAGAATGGTGGAGCTGACTTCCTTTCCTGGACGTTCTTTCATTTTCTCCATTCCTTTACTTATTTATTCATTCACTTGTTGACTCACTCAGGTAACCAGCCAACCAATCATTTGTGGTGCACATGCCCAGGGGTGGTCACGGGGCGGAGGCGGTGGCTTTGGTGGTGGCGGTGGGGGTGGTGGCCGTGG
Organism: Carollia perspicillata; assembly: GCA_004027735.1. Lineage (NCBI taxonomy): Eukaryota > Metazoa > Chordata > Mammalia > Chiroptera > Phyllostomidae > Carollia > Carollia perspicillata. The sequence goes on along the minus strand of PVKM010013953.1, from coordinate 8,394 downwards.
TAGGGAGTCCTTCTAGCTGTTGGGTGGTATTGATGAGTGTGGGTTACTGTGGTGATGCTGAGGTTGAAGTGAGGGGAGCGGGTGGTGGTGATGGTGGAGACAGGTTGGTGGCATTGGTGATGCCTGGTGATGGCGGTAGATGGATGTCTTTGTTTTTGTTGGGTGTGTTGACCGGCGGTGGCGACTGTGGTGGTGTTGATAGGGGAATAGTGGTGCGATGGTGACGGTGGTGGTAGTGCTGACTCTGGTGGTTGTCTGTGGTGGTTGTGCTGTTGGCGATGGTGAGTGTAGTGATGGTGGTGGGTGATGGTGGTTGTGGTGATGAGCATAGGGGCGCCAGTGATTTCGGTGGGTGGTGGCAGTTGAGTGGTTGAAGGGATAATAGTGGCGGTGGTGATGGGGGCATTGGAGGAGGGAGTTAGGCAGTAGAGACAATCGCCCGGTTTGGCCCTCAGCGCACCCACAGGCTGGTGGGGAAGGAGGTACGACCTGGACACAGCCTACCGCTGCAGAGGAGCCGTCACCGGGGGTGCGGGGGAGAGAAAGGGAAGAGCTGTGGGCCTTGGAGCAGGTGAAGCTTCTCTCTGGCTGGAGATTAGGACGCTCTTCCTGGGCCCTGAAGGGAAGGCAGCCGAAAGGAAAAAGATCGACATAAAATGAATGGTTTTATCGCTTTTATGTTTGCAATACCTGCTGCTAATTATTCAGAACCAAGAAGTACCGAAAAGCACTCAGAAGAAACCATTGTAATTAACCAACATCTCACTTCCTAGACATAAAGGCGGGGGAGGGAGGTCGTTCTTACACTCAGAGATGGAGGTTGGGAGTTTCCTGACTCAGAAAAACATCCTCTTCCAGTGGAGGAAGCAGTGTGAGTGACAGAATGGAGGTATCAAGGGTGGGGACTGTTCCAGAGCAGCTGTGCCCATCAGCAGGGGTGAGGGCCTTGCCCTCTCCAGCAGGAAGGGGAGTGGCACGTGAGGCGATAAGTGGACACACCACTCACGGAGGTGAACGGGAGTGAGGTGGGGGTGGGGTGGCAGAGAAGGGGCCCTCCCTCGGCCTGACCTTTGTTCTGTGACTCACCTGGGCGGAGCAGATGAACCGCGTCACTGCACTCTGTGCGTTGCTCCCAGGCAGCGCACTGAAGGCATCAACGCAGCCCGCTGCAGGATCTCCGTGAGCGAGAGGGACGGGAGAGGAGCAGGCCCAGGTCCCTCTTCTCTTCTCCCTCCGGCACCAGCCCTCCCCTGCTCTGCCCGGGAGCAGAGCCTCTCTGAATCCTCAGCCTTTTTGCTTCTTGGTGGATCTGTGTGAGGCCGAAGGAGCACATTTGGCAATGACCTTGGGGGAAAAGACCTCTCTGGGTCCTATTAAGTCTAAAGGTTACCTGAAAGTTTCCAATGCAATTTTCAGTCCTTCCTTCTTGGTTTATTTTGTAAGCTGTGGCATCCTTTTACCAAGCAACATCTTCATTGAAAGTCCACTGTAGACACCAATGAAAGGGGGGCTACTTCGATTGAATCAGGGAAGAAGATTCTGCCTCACTGAGCCCTTGGTCAACCCATCCCAGGGCCCTGGATGGAAGTGTGAAAGGGGGAGGATCGAACTTATCTTTCAGGGCTGTTAGGAGGATGAAATGTGATGATGTGTATAAAGTCCCTGGACTCCATAATTCTGGGAGCCCCAAGGGCTTCCTAGCAGCTTGGGATTCACTCTGGGCTCTGCTGGGGAGCAGGGGTGCAGGGAGCAGGAGCCTGGAAGTTGGCCCTGAAGGGACCCCAGGAAGGCAGGTTGCCATTCTGACACAGCCTCAGCCACCTCCTGCTCTGACAGTCAGCACTCTTCCTACATACCCAAGGCCAACCACCATCACAGGTGACCTCAGTGTCCTTGGACTTGCACTCCACTTCAGCCCTGCAGTCACAGGATCACCTTTTATAACAATCATAGTGGCTCAGTGGATTGAGCACTGGACAAAGAGTTGCTGGTTCGATTCCCAGTCAGAGCACATGCCTGGGTTGAGGGCCAGGTCCCCAGTAGGGGGCGCATGAAAGGTAAGCACACATTGATGCTTCTCTCCCTCTCTTCCTCCTTTTCTCTCACTAAAAATAAATAAGTAAATAAATACAGTCTTTAAAAAACAATCATAGCTAATACTTATGGTGCATGTGCCTCATGCCAGGCACTGTTCTAAGGGCTCCCTCCACACGCGTTATCTCGTTTGATGCTCCCAAATTCTTTTTACTCTGGAGGAAATGGCATTGCAAAGAGTGCATGTGATCTTTCCAAGGTCACGCAGGTCATAAGCAGCAGAGCTAGGCTCTCACAGTGGCACCCTTGTGCCAGGACCCCCGCCCATTGTGCCTTCCCCACCCCTGAAATCTCAGCTGCCACACCCCACTCCCTGGCCACCCCTCTCCCCGGCCCCTGCTCTTCCACCCTAAAGAGACTTCTAGGCCCTTTTTGTACTGCCCCCATTTTCACCCAGTCTCGCAGCCCCATCCTGTCTTCACTTCTTTACCAGCCCAAATCCTTGGACTGGTAAGAGCAGCCTCACCAGCTCTCAGAAGCCCCAGTCCTGCTCCCGTGTCTGGTGAAAACCCAGGATCCCCTCTCTGGAGCGAGAAGGAAAACTTGTTTGAAAACTGGCTGTTTTGGAGCCTTCTGGAAGGTCTGCCAGAGTTTTCTTCTGGAGAAAATTGTCCCTTTGTTTGGAGAAGCTCCTTAAAGAGCCTTTAGGTAAGACACAGGGGGTGGGTGGGGCTAGAGTGGGCGAGCAGGAGCCACGGGGGAGGGGGGGTCTGCATCCAGGCCACAGCCTTGCGCACTCCTGGGGGCCCACCCACTTTGCTCCCACGTGAAGGCAGCCTCTGGGACTCAGCATGTTGTGAAGGGCGTCCCCGCCCGCCCAGGGAAAGCCTCAGCAGAGGTGTCCCCCTGAAGTATTGTAAGGGAGTCGTAATGCTCCTACCTTATCATTCTAACCCACCAGTAAAATGCAGCCCAGAGTCCTTACCTTGCACTCAAGGCCCTAAGCAACCAGGCCCCTGCTTCTCCCCGAGCTCCTGACCCACCGGGATCACACCACGCCACCCACGCCAGCTTCCCAGCTCTGCCAACACCCCAACACCATCTGGCCTCAACACCGGCCTTTGCACCTGTGTTCTCCTGCCGGACCGTGTGCCCCTAGACATCCCAACAGCCTGCTCCTCCATTTCAGTCAGTCCTGCTCAAATGTCACCTCCTCAGAAAGGCCTGCCCGGGCCTGCCTAGCTCGCATTGCGCACCGCTGCTGTCTCTCCCCTCACTCGGCTTGTTTCCCTCATTGCACCGATCATTACCTGATGTCAAAGTGTAATTTTCAAAGAGTCGAAAGCACGACTCTCACACACACATTCAGAGAGATGTGTCAGTGCCTAATTTCCCTCATCGGTGTGGGAATCAGCGGAACGACACGGCAGGTTCAAAGGGGGTGCAAGAAACCCCACCGTGCAGTCGATGGAGAAAGAGTTCTCGAATAAGATTGCCAAGGTACGTGCTAAATTGTTCCATGTCCTATAGCGCAATAAAACCGTAGCCTTTGGGGTTACCTTTTCTTCCAGACAGAAATCATTTGCATCTCTGCTGGACAAAAATCATTTGCAGCGTATCAATCTTCTTTAAGTTAACGTTGCACTCCTTAGAGTCTGGGCCCTAATCAATAGTAAGTAGTAAGTCCAATGAAAATCACTCTCCTAGAACAGCGCTGTTCAAAAGAACTTTGTACAATGAAGGAATGTTCTAGATCTGTGCCCTCCAATGTAACAGCCCCTCCACTCACGTGGCCAGTCAGTTCTCAAAATATGGTTGGTGTGACTGAGAAACAGGATTTCAATATTTAATTATTTACATAAAATTAAATTTCAATACATTTGATCGATACGCATATACTAATATAATGTATACTTCATGAATATAATGTAATAGAAATGATTTAATATGATACAGCTATAAATACTAGTAAAATACTATATGATTATTATATTGCGTATGTTCCATTAATTTAATACAAAGTCAGTAAGTCACATTTAAAGGGCCACATGTGCTAGGGGCTACCCTATGGGACATCACAATTCCAGGAAGTCAAGTGCTTGTTTTTCATGTTTTGAATAATTTTTCCTGGACTGACATCACATTCTATGTTTTTTTGTTTGTTTGCTGTATTTGGCCCAGCTGTAAAGTAAGCTTTGTAACAGCAGGGTTTTGTGTTGTCTTCCACTCATCCCCGGCACTTAGAAGGCGAGCCTGGCGCGTGGCCGTGCACCGTCCGTGGCTGCTGAGTGAACACATCAGCACAAGGAGGCTGAGATCTCACCAGCAATCGACCAGTTATCGGGTGATGCCCGAAGTTTCATTTTAAATGTTTTTCTTATTCTGTAAAGTAATTCCCTGCTGTGAACCTCAGACCTCAGTGCACTATGTGCCTCTGGTTGGTGGTTTGGGGGGGCGGGGTGAAGGGTTGTGGGGAGAGGGCGGCCTGGAGGATGAAGGGCTGGGATGAGGAAGGGTTGAGCTGGGTGCACACATATAGAGCCAGAGCAGGCAACAGACTCCCCAGAGGAACGCGAGTGCTTCCTGGGGACCCCCGGTTTACCAGGGAGCACCTCAGGTGCCCCACGGTTAAGGAGACACAGATCTAGTTATTTACTTGGCTCGTGTATTAGTCAGAGTGGACGACCTGCAGTAACAAACAGTCCTACAGTCTCAGCAGCTGAACAGGGCAAGTTCCCTGGACAAGGCCCTGGCCCTGGAGGACAGGAGCTAATGGGGGTAGATGCAAGTCTTTGTCTCTTTACATGGGGTGAAGGTGCAGCTGAGACAACCCTTAGGTCATTTTTCTATGTATGTGAGTTGTGTTTGGGCCTGTGTATAGTCACTGGGACTGTTTACACGGGGTCCTCCCGGGAGGAAGCCCTGGGTGCAGAGAAGTCAGGAGACCACGAGGCCAGACCCCCCTTCTTTATTCCGGACCCCTCCATTCCTCTGTCCATCGGTGGTCAGTGGCCTGAGACCCCACAACTGCCTCTTAGGTCCTGGGGTCTCACCCCTTGTTGTACAGAGGACAGACCTTGGCCTGGAGAGAAGGGACTGCTTGCAGCTCCCAGCAGACAGTGCAGAGCTGGGCCTTGAACCGGGGTCAGCTGACTTTCCGTTACAATTCCCCCAAAGCCTCCTTCAAAAGTGCTTGTCCTTCGGACTTGTGCCCAGGTCCTCCTGCCCTTTTCCCTGCCATCAGGGGGCCAAAATGAAGTGGGAGGAGAAGTGGTAGGATTTGAACAGATGCCTTTGTAGGCTACCGGGACCTTTATTTATGAGGTCCCCCTTTCTGGTGTGGCACCTCCATGTCCCCCTGCTGTCTGAAGTGAGGGGGCTTAGGCAGGGGGGCAAGCGCTGGGCTCAGGCTGTGGGAGGGAGTGGGGTCCCAGACTACCAATTGGCCACACCTCCCTGATGTTTGTGCTGCCTGCACTGTCTCCTCCTGCCCCTGGGAACTCCCTGCTCCTCCCTTTCCATCTAACGGGAATTTACCAAGTCAGAGTTGGAAGGGCCCTTAGAAATCATGCAAACTCCCCGCCCCCCACTGTCCCTCATTTTACTGCTGGAAAAAGAGACCCGGAGGAGGGATGGGGCTTGTGCTTGGCCGCACGGCCCTTTGGGGCAGAGCTGGAACAAGAGCCCAAGGCTTCTGAACCAGCCAGGGGTTTTCCAGTAATTCAGGCTGTCTCTGGCTTATTATCTTATCTTGTTTCATCTTGTCTCATCTCATTAAGGATTAGGGGCTGGAGAGGCAGCACTGAGATGGGATCTTCAAATCAACTTTAGAGCACGCTGGGCTTGTACATTGTCATCTGAGACAAACCCGTCTCTCTTTCTGTGCCCCTCACCTGAGCCCAGGAGTGGAATCCAACCCAGGCCACCCTCCCAGTTACCCCTCTGCTGGCCAGGCTGCCTGTGGGGTCCTAGGACCAAGTCTGGACAGGGAAGGAGTCATAGTGAGTACACCAAGGAAGATGGACTGAAAGCACCCTATTAGGCTAGCCCTTTGGGATTTAATGGAATTCTCTAGAACAGAAGGTAGAGGGAGATTGGAGCAGGTGAGGAAGCAGAGGCAATGGCTGAGGCCTCTTGTTGCCCCAAGGGGATGAGGGAGTATAATCGGGCCTCTTCCTATAGGGAGGCTTCCAGGCTTGACTTCAGGATTCGTTACAACGAAGGCAAAACTCAGAGGTTCTTGGTTCTCTCATTCGGGATGCTTTTGTTATCATAGAAACCCAACTCATGTTAAGCCATGGGAAGAGGAGGTTATTGGGAAGACACGGGGCTTTCCCACATTACTAAGTCGTGGACAGTCCTTTCAAACATCAGCAAATCGTTTTTCTGTCACCTTCAGGGACAAAGGCACCCAAGTGCAGCCTAGACCCTCCTCCCATCTCTCACCTCTGCTGATCTATGTGCGGGACCCATTTTCTAATGGCTTCTGCTATTAGGGGACACAGGGCTAACCGCGTCTCCCATGTCCCATAGCTCAGAGCTTTGCCTCAAGACACAGATGGTTCGTTCTGCTTTCCCTGGGTCCAGCTGGGGAAATCCCTAGAAGGACTTAAACCAGCCTGGCTTGGGTCAGATGCCCACCCACAGCCTGAACCCCAGGGTGTGGGGAACTGTCTCCAGAGGGCAGACAATCACAGGGAGCCAGGGAGGCTCCTTCGGGGAGCCCCCTCTGGTTGATTTCCTTAGATTGCTTGCTGATGTCTCCTATATGCCACACCCTGTTGGGGCTGAGCTGTGAGCAGCCTTGAATTTAGGGTGATCACAGCAGCCACGCACAAGGCAAGAAGGGCTCCAGGCCTAACAGAGAGACAGAGATGGTGCTCTGGGATGAGAATACTTCTAGAATTAGCTGGAGCAGGATAGGCAAAAGCTCGGAGGGAACTGTGAACCTCCAGTGCATGGGGCGAGGTGATGAGGCTTCTGAACAAGGCTACGGAGCTTCAGATTTGTGCTGGAGGCAGTGTGGGGCCAGAGAGGGCAGGGAAGAAACCGGGTCAGGCTCGGTGACTCTGTCCTGTATGGCCCAGCGCCATGTCTGGCTCGGGGCTGTCAAGTGAGTGGCTTGGTTTAGGGGCTCCTTTTCAGGAGCTGAGTGTGGAGTCGGAAGACACGGTGGGGGTCAAGCTTATTCTAGGGTGGTCTCAGCACTCCAGATGCAATTATGGAAAAACCGATATTAGCCTCTTTGGGCTCCTTGGTTCTCACGCGATTTCTCCACGGGAGCCAGGAGAGAGACAGCGCTACTCCGAGCCAAGGGGAAAGGGTTGCTCCGTGGAAGCTTCGTTCACCGGCCGAAGAAGCTGCTTTGGTTGGAACTGGAAGCTCTCGCTTCGCTTTCCTTCCCCGGCTCCTGGTCCTCCAGCAGGCTGCTCTGCCATCAGCTCAGCTGAGGTCATCTAAGACTTGGACCAGGCGCTGCGAGAAGGAAGCTCGGGGCAGCGTGGCTGCTGACAGCAGAGCACCTGTGGCCCTGGGAGCGGAGGGCAGGCAAGGGTCAGGCACAGGGTGCCCCCTCATGGGGATTCTGGTGTCCTGGCATCTCCCTGGAGTTACCTGTTGTTGTCAAAGATTGTGGAACAGAAAGGTCATGTATCACTCTTATATTAACATCAGATGGATGTCTGTATTGTGGAGTGGATGCGTATATTATTTTGCATTCTTAAACATTTTTTGGTAAAATACACCGAACACAAAATTTATCATCTTACCCATTTTTAGGTGTTGAGTTCAGTCTGTGGAGGGTGCTCACTTCGGGTGATGTCTGTCTCACCTTGCAAAACAAACTGTGTGCCCGTTGAACAGGAGCCCCCACCCTCCTGCCCCTTCAGCCTTCAGCCCCTGCTCATCACGACTCTGCCTTCTGTCTCCAGGAATTCGACTGCTCTAGGCATTCCACGTAGGTGGAAACATACAGAATTCCACTTTCTATATCTGGCTTATTTCTTTTTTCTTTAAATGTTTGTTTGTTTATGTTGTATGTATGTATTTTAGAGGGAGACAGAGAGGGGAACATCGACTGGTGGCCTCTGGGGGGACCAAACCCATAACGCAGACCTGTGCCCTGACCGGGAATCACATCGATGGCCTTTGGTTTTGCCAGATGACGCCCAAGGAATTGAACCACACGGGTCAGGGCTATAGCTCGCTTATTTCATTTAGCATAATGTCCTCAAGGCTTCGTGCTGTGCCATGTGACAGGATGTCCTCCCTTTTGAAGGCTGACTAATATCCCATTGTATGTGTGGGCGAGCCTCGGCCTGTCCAGTCACCCATCTAAGGACGCCTGGGTGGTTCCCGCCA
>PVKM010013952.1:0-29614 GCA_004027735.1 Carollia perspicillata | reverse complement strand
CAAAGTGACAGGGAAAAACTGTAGTTAGAGGTTACAGCTGGACATAAAGTATAAGGAATTGCTTTAAATAGGCCTGTAGTAAGGGGGTAGGGAGGGATGGGGGGGAGGGGAAGAGATCAGGTCTCAGGCTTCAATGAGCCCACACTGAGCATTCAAAAGTGTTTCAGTTTCCTCCTACTCTCCTCTTAGGTGGGACAGGGTGACTGGGGCGAGTAGTTACTTTTCCCGAATCAGTTAGGCTCTGACAATACCCCAGGAGATTAAGCTATGGTCAACTAGTTTCTCCTGAGGGCAGGTCTGGTTATGCACAGAGTGTTCTTGGTGTATTCCCGACTGGTTCCTTTCCCCTCCCCTTGCCGGAAGCCCCAGGGAACTTTTCTCTAAAATTCTCCAGGTTAAGCTCCTGAAAGTGACACACAAAAGTGTAGGGGTCTCCCTATGCCTGGGTCCCCCTTGGAGATTTGAACTCTCAGACTTGTCTACCCTGAGCCTGTAGCAATGCACGGGTTCCATTCAGGCTTCCCTGCGCTCGCTGTTTCCCTCAGAGCTTTCTGCTTGTGAGTCCTGCTGAAAAGTAAGTCACGGTACCCTGCGCATATTCACGTATCTCTCTCTCCGGTCTTGAGGATAGTAGTTTGACCTCTGCCGCCTCTCTCTTATGGATCCTAGATTTGTTCATATATCAATCTGTTAAGCTTTTCATTTTTTGTGTGAGAACAGAGTGGTGATTTCCCAGTCCCTTAAATGGGTTACCTGAAACTGGAAGTCAAGGTCATTACTCTGAACCACTTCAGTAAAAGAAGAAGAAGCATAATTGCACTCCTGTGCATATAAGGACCAGATGGTGTCCACATAAGCTAGCCTAGAATTCATCTCTTTCGATCTGCACTAAAATACAGTGTGTGGGTGTGGGTGTGAGTGTGTGTTTGGAGGGTTGGGGGCAGCAGGGCAAGTGGGGCTCTTGCCTCTTTAGACTTTTGAAGCTATTCTAACAAAACAACACAGTGCATGTCATACCTAAATTTAACTTTGGGGTACTTTCACTAGGAACATGAAAAGGACATTTCTGAGAAATGTTTTCAAAAATATCTACATTTCGGAGTTCAAATTCTTCACCTTCTAAAACAATTAGTTAATAAAGAGCAAGGTGAGAGAAAAATAATCTCCAAAACTTCATCAAGGATTCCACTAAATCAGGAATTAATAGCTGAATTTATTATTATTGTCAGAACATTTTCCGGTAGAAAGAAAGAGTGCAGTTTTCCAAAAATATCACAGGTTAAGAATTAATATTCTTAGTATAGTATATGAAATCGTACAAATTGCTAAAGCTTTGCCTCTGCACCTATGCATTTCCCAGGCTCTCTCTTTCATTAACATTCAAAGTATTCCAATAATTTAAATAGCAATTACTGTAAGAAACAACAATTTTTATCTCATTGGCTTTACCTCTTCATTTGGCATTGATGATTAAACCAGTGAAATGTGGGTTCATCCTCTACTGCTCGATATAGTTTATCAATAGTATCCTTGGGAAGTCCAGGGGATTCTTCTCAGAACATATCTTAACAGTATAGCATTCTCTACTGAGGACATTTCACATCACATTTTGCATTTTTGAAAGTTTCCTTCTTGATTTCCGTGACATAATTGTCCAAGAGTTCTCCTCTTTCTAGTTGCTCCTTCACTCTGAAGCTATTTTCCTGTTGCAGCGTCCAAATTCTGATATGCCACAGAAACATTGTCTTACGCTTGGGAAAAGTCTTCACTTTTTTCCTATGGTATCTCAGTCACTCTGATAGCTTTATCAATATATTCAGGACATGTTCTTTGAGCTCATTCTTATTATTAAACCCAAACAACCTCTAGACTTCTGCATATAGAAGGTTGTATATAAAACACTTGTTAGTTTTTAACTTAACTTGCTGGAAACTAAACTTCTGTACCTCAGCAAACATGTCTGTTTTCTCAATCTCAGAAAATGGCACTTTTAAGTCCTCCCTCCTGGATCCCTCGTAAACCACTTAGAAGTACTGGTTCCTTTGGTGTCAGTAAGGCCATTATTGCTTTTTGATTGAAAAGCAATCCAATCAGAAATCTACCAAATGGGCTAAAATCACAGGCCAATTTATAAGTCTTCAATGACAAGATAATGAATTTTAATATTTTCTAGTCTGGCACCACTTAGCCACAATAACTAAGGGTCAAACAAGTAAGACTTCATTTAAACACAACCACCCTGTTTGTTTTAAATCACTATTACTTCGTGCCAAAGCAGAGCAGAACCACCCACAACAAGTCTGGCTTGCTAGCTGCACATATTGGACACGTGTGTGGATCATGTTTGGTTTTAGCAGCAGCTACAGAGGATAGCTCTGTGCAATACTTGTTAAATGGGTTCTCTGTATTACATTCTCTCTGTTAAAATAACTGGTGTGATTTCTATTTCCTTGACTGAGCCTGACACAGCCAGCAAAGATAGAGAATAGAGATACACACAGTGACAGGGATACATGCTAGAATGCATGTGTGTATCTGTCTCCTCAAAGCCCCTCTGCATGGAATGGAGTCCACCACGTAGGAGAAGATAAAGGCACAGGAAGGTGGGGTGAGGATACATGTGAACATGCCAAGTTCCATGTTATTACCATAGAAGACATTTAACTCTCCATAGTTAAATGATCAGGTTCCTTTTTTTGGCATCTTTACAGTCTTATGCGTCAGGCTGGGTCATGACCCACATCAGCCTGTATGAGGCCCATTTGTCCACTGGTACCTACTTCCAACACCTCTCAAGTAGTCTAGCAATGAAGCATTCTGATTATTCTTCAAACGTACAAAGTTTTTTTTTTTTCTGCACTATAGTGCACTAAAGTCAACACCCCTTTCCCCGTGATAGCTTGCACAGTGGCAGCCCCCGACATTTTTCTATCTGGGAATCTCACACTTATTTCTCAGGAAACATTATTTCTGCATGGATGAATTTTCTTATCACCACTCTCTCCCACAAAGTCTGGATCAAGTCCTCTAGTATAGACTGTAGTTAGCACTTTGTATATCATCCTATCATATATATCATATAGTTTTCACTGATAAATGTTTTATGTCTGTCTCAATTTCAGGAGTGTAATCCTGATGAAAGCAAGCATCATATTTATTGTATTCATTATTATATTACTGGATCAAAAGAGTGCCTAATATATAACAAAGATTCAGTAAATATTAGTTAATGGCTGAGTATAATGGATAAGTGATGATTGAATGTAACTATTTATACCAGGGTTGTATATCACTTTTTGTGTGATTTTTGAAAATGTCCTGTGTCTTATTTATCCAGTAGACAAGGCTAGAGACACACATGGCTACTGAACACTCAACACATAGCTAGTGTGACTAGGAACTGAAAATTTAATTTTAATGAATGTAAACTTAATGTTAATCAGCTGCCTGAGTATACTTGCTAATATACTGAACAATATAGGTACACGGGATAGAATCTACAGGGGTATTCAGTGAAAGATAAGACTGCAGAGATATGTGTACAAGAGACAAATTTGGGAGAATCATAAATCTTAGATTCAGCTTCATGGATGGAAAAGAAGAGCCAAGCAAGTTTTTGACCAGGGGACAAAGAACACAGAACACAAATAGCAGTCTGGTTTAGAATGTAATTCTTCTGCAAACATGTCAAAACACCAGCTGATTGTATTTATTGATCTAGAGACATACTGTACCAAAATTTAAAAGAAAATACATTTTCTTGTGTTCTGTCTTCTCTGAAAAGTCTGGAAAGACTAAATCTCGTGAATGGGCAGCCTTTAAGTGTGAATATGATTCAACTTTCATGCTTCATTTTAGGTTTATGTAGCACCTATAGAGTTCACAAAAAATGTTAAATTTAGATATACATTTAGTATAATAATAATTCTTTAAGCATTTTGCATATGTCGGTTATACAGTGAAATAAGCTAGCCTATTGATTGTGTTGTTAGAATCTACTCACATATAGGTTTTGTAATTCACTTTTTGGCACAGTTTGAATCCTCCTTTACAAAGGTTTGTACGCACTATTTATGCTTTAGTTAAGATTTTCTTAGATGACTTTTTCTTAACACAAATTTGTTTCTATTAGGACAAAAACATGCCCACTTTTATTTCACTTCTGGAAATGTTTTCATTAAAATAATATATTTCTGTCCATTGCAATTGCGTACTTGCCACCTTGCAGAGAGAGTATCAAAGGTTGAGCATGCACAACAGATGTCGTTAGTACATATTCACGTACCCAAATATGACATAACTGACATTGATATTTTCATACAAATATGAATTTTTAAGACATGTCCAAATTCTTGTAAATTTGGACAAATCTTATATTTTATCTATATCATTAGCATTTAAAAACATATTATTCTAACTCTTCCTTGAGCCTTTTACAAATTCTTCCAAGTTCTTGGAATGTTCTGTTCCACTTGATTAATTTTATTTTTGTAAAGGCTGAACTCATGCTTTCACATGAATTCTGAGTTACTATTTTAAAATTAAATCACATCTTCTAGATATTTACCCCAGACCTATGTTTCCTCTGCCATGGGAACATGGATGGATTCATTTATTTCTGAAACGGTAGTATCACATGGGTTAAAGATGCTTGTGACTCATTTTCAATTTCAAGACATGTAGGCAAAAACAAACAAACAAACATTGCCCCTGATAACTTCATACCCTCTGCCTCACTCTATAGATCTCAAACACAACCCATGGAAAAAATAAGCCCTATTATTTATAAACTAGCAAGGAGAGTTTCTACAAAACACAACATTCCCAAATTAAAGCAAATATTTTTTAGGATCTACCAGTGTCCTAATGATACTCTTAACCATGCTCATGGGTTCTTTTGTCTCTGAAAACTAATTTCTATTTCTAGAAATTAGAGTTACTCTAGAAAAGTAACTTGTATGTTTTCCAGAGCAGAGTTAGTAAATCCCATCTTCTAGATGTTCTGAGTACAATCTTAACCTCTCAGGGGGCACTTAATGTTAACTCTCCTCATTTCCCACAAGCACAGACACACCAGCATAAATAGTAAGTACCAAAATCTTTTTCTGAGAGCTGGCAGGCAATGAATACAACTTAGCAGTAATTAGACAATTCTACTGTCTTTGTAGGCATATTTCCCACTGATACTTCAATGCCTGAATCATCACGCCCACAAAGGCTTTCCCTTCCTCACAGATGTTTTCCTGTGTCATTGCCCATGAAGTATTTACCTACTGGGCACACGTTGTGTCAGGGTCTATCCATGCCCCACCTACCACTCAAGCATTGTGCCCAACTGAGCTGCCAGGGGGTGCATGATCCATTCCCAGCTTAGCACCTTTTTTTTCTCAGACCATTTTCAGTGCCAGTAGCATTAGTCTTCAGACCGTGATGCAGGTCTCTTATCTGTGGAAGGAGAGAGGTAAGGAAGGAGGATTAGATGAGGGGTCATGGGCTGTAGTATAGTTCTAAGAAAGGGGAGATGAGACCAGTGGGCTGTCCCTGGATGAAAACTGCCTGGTGGAGGAGTCCCACATCTCCCTTAAGTAGGCTTTCCTTATTACTGTGATGTGCTCAGTGACTGGCTAGGAGCATGGCCCAGCAAGCATGGCCCAGCAAGCACGGCCTCAGGGTAAACACAGTGGTGGATCCAAAGGGGCAGCAGCTGGACCTGCTAGTCAAATAAGCACCTACAGATGCAGGCCTGTGAAATGCATTTTCATGGACACCACATCAACTTCAACCTGCCTCAGTCATTTCACAAAAGCAATGTTTGGGAAGATCACCTATGTTCCATGTTGTCATACCCAATGACAAAATTTCAATCATTCTCTTATTTTATCATTCAGACAAGCATCAAGCATTTGAAACTATGCATGCCAGACACTTCTTTGAAACACTTTTTTAAAATATAATTGACACGTCCATTTTCTGAAGGACTTTTCCCTGTGGTTTCTTAGTATATGTCTTGTATGCATGCTCATCCTCCTCTACTAGCTGCGAAGTGTTTCAAGTTCTTTAACACATCGATATCTTTTATCAGCACATTCTGTATTCCTTCCGTGGTTTCTATCACCTACATCAGTTAGTACTTAATATGCAGGTGACAAGTGTATATATCCAGCTCAGTCACCTTCCTTTGGACTTTAGATTTGTATGTCTAAATATTCTTAATATGTCATCGATATTGAAACACCTATCTAAGCCACCAAAATGTAAATATTAAATTCACGTAAATATTAAATTCATTTACACCCTTCAGCACTGATATGTTCCTTCTTCCAGGATAACCTGTTAGAAAAAAATAGCATCACTATCCTTTAGTTAACATAGCAGTGAAACTCCAAGTCGTTCAGTGCACATCCCTCTATCTCTTTATCACTCAATTTTATGGAATTTACCACATAAGTATCCTTAGACTCTATCTACAGTCCTCTTCTCTTTACCTCATAATCGTATTTAATTCATCACGCCTCTGCACTAACATGCTTTCCTGATGGAAGCCTCCCTATCGTCTCACACTGGGTGACAACCCCTCAGTGATTTTTCAAAAATACTTCTTACAAATTTAATTTTGGATTGGATTCTACTCTTTTTTTTTTAAATTATTTATTTATCTTTAGAGGGGAAGGTAAGGAGAGAGGGAGAGAAAGGTCAATGTATGGTTGTCTCTCATGCGTCCCCTGCTGGGAAATGGCCTGCAACCCAGGCATGTGCCCTGACTGGGAATCGAACCACGATCCTTTGGTTCTCAGGCCTGCGCTCAATCCACTGAGCTACACCAGCCAGGGCTTGGATTGGCTTCTACTCTTAATTGATTAATGTCTATCTCTTTCATTATAACAATATACCTAGAAGTTCATAAAACTGTCAGAATTTTCCTCATGCACCTAACATTTATTTTCAAGGTATAACTATCTGCTGAAGTTTATGATACCCAAAATGAGCCTATGCAAGCAAAATATATTTACACATAGTATTAAAAATCAATAAACAACATGAACAGAAGTATAAAAACATGACTGGGAAGCAAAATAATCTGTTTACTCTTACATATCATAAAAATATCAAAACTTTGCATGTTTTTATCATTCTGGGTGTTTTTGTAAATGAAAGAAGTTATGATTAAGTACAATGACTACAGCATTTGGTTAAAGAAAATAAGAAATTTAATTAAATATACTCTACAGGCATCAGCAATATAAGTAGGTTAATTATTTTGTTTGTGTGTATGTGTGGGGGAATAATCCATTTACACTGTAACCCAATTCAAATACTTTTTTATTAGATTTAGTAATTCATAAACACTGTTCTCTAGAATTTAATTGTGAATTATTTCTGAAAAAGGTCTAGGGAACTAGCAAGTTTCTCAGTTTAGTATAAGTTAACTAGAATAAGAACCTTCATAGCTATGATGTACAGATTTGTCATTGGTTGCTAAGACAGAGCTTTTCTGAGATGAAGCACCTTTGTAAAAGTTCTTATTCACTTGGTCATGATCCATCACAGCATATTCTTCTATCTCCCATCATTTCATTTGCTGTATGTTTTCTATTTGTTGTGTAGGTGGGTAAGATAGTTTCATCCGGTACGTGGGGTGGAAATAGCTTTCTGATTTATTTGGATCTGTAAAAGTATCAATGTTTCCTGAAAAAAGATAAATCTAATCACACATAGAAAAGCAACCATCTAAAGTGATGTAAAAAGGAATATTTTTCCAAAATATTGTCTCACTTTTTTTCAATGAGAGTAGGATATCATTGTAATAAAGATGAGAAATTCATGAGTAGTAGCAAAAATAATTTAACTAGATTTCCCATGCACCAATTGGAAATGTCAAAGACTAGCTTTCATGAGATAGGAAGACATTGACAATATAAATCTTCAGGATTATTTTGTTTGTTAGACCCCTAAATCCTGAGATAGAAACTTTGTAATTCTATCATACAAAGTCTGTCCAGAGGGCATCATGCCATATAATATGAAAAGCAGAGATATTTACTGAAGAAGATACAAGATACAAGAAACACTGTTCATGGGACAATGACGCTTCATTTCCCTTCAAAGTAGGCACCTCGGGACCTCACATAGTTCTAATTGCCACCAGTTGCCCTATCTATTGTATTTTTTTAACATAATAAGAAATTTTTATTGCAATTCCTTCTCATCTAGCAATTGCTTTGAATCAATACCATAATGATTCTAAATGTTCCTTCTAAGTGAACATAACTGAACTTAGCAGATTTTGAATATATTCTTTAACAATAGAAAAACACTAATTTATCAGACTGATTTTCTCCAAAAATATCTTCTAAAACCTGACATAAAATATGCATATTACTGTTTGACAACCGTGGCTTTAAACTGTCCTTTATATTCATGTCAGAGTGTCTTGTACCTTCTAAATTCCAGCAATAAACACACGCATACAGCTATTCCTTCTTTTCATTTTTATTGAAGTATAATTTAAATATGGTTAAATGCATAGATATTAAATATACAGTAAAATTGTTTAAATGCACCCATGTAACCCAAGCCTCCATTCAGCATATCCCTTGTATGGAAAGATTCCATCACTAGGTAAATATCTCCTACCACTCAGGTGATTACTGCACTGAGTTATATCACTAAAAGTTAGCTGTGACTGTTTTAAAACTTCATATAAATTAAATCACTCACTATACTAATTTATGCTAGATTTTTTTTCACCCAACATCATAGTTTGGATGTTCATTTATGTTGCTGCACATATAGGTAGTCTGGTTATTTCCATTGCTCAGTGGCATTTCACTGTATAAATATAATGTAACATTTTTATGCATTCACCTGTTGATGGGTACTGCAGGGTTTTTTTTCAGTTCTTGGCAAATATAAATAGAGATACTATAAATATTCCTGTACAGCATGTTTTGAGAGCACATGTTTTCATTTCTCTTAGGTAAATAACTAGAAATACAATAACTATGTCAGTGAAGATGTATAACTTTTTCAATATGTTATTATGGAACTATTCAAGCATACAGAAAAATTTTTTAAAACTTTGCAGTGAACACATACACCTCCTGCCTAGATTATACCATTAATATTTGAATACACTTGTTTTATTACATATCTATATATGTAGTTATTTTCTGTGCATGCACCAGTCCATTTAAATTTTTCATAAATTTCAACATTGATGGCAGATATAAAATCAGTCTGTCTCAAAATTTTAACACATGCATCACTAATTAGAGTTGTCTTTATTTAAAGTTTTCTATTTGATACAGTTTACTTACAATGAAATGTGTGTACATTTACTGATTGTTGACATATGCATCTACCTATGTAACCCAAACCCTTTTTTGAGATATGCACCATTAATGTTTCTCCAGAGAGCGCTCTCATGCTTGTTTCCAATAAAATCCCCACTGCATCCTAGCAAAGGCAACCACGCTACAATGTTCTCTCAACACCAGTCTTTTAAGTTTTAGAAATCGATAAATATAAACTCACAGTTATGTAACTATTTTGGGACTGGCTTTATTCATTTTTATTTAATTTAAGGTTCATTTAGATTATATTTCTCAGTGGTTTGTTTCCTTTTCTATATGACTAAGTAATATTTTGTTATATAAATACACCATAGATTTTTAAGCCTTTTTCATACTAATGGAAATAGGCTCTTTTCAGTTTGGTACTGTTATGAATAAAGTTACTCTGTGCTTCTAGGGACTAATTTTTGCATGAACATGCTTTCATTTCTCCTGAAGTGGAATTATTTTGTTTTTTAAAGGTTTTAAAGGTTACTATCTAGAAGTGGAATTATTTTGTTTTTTAAAGGTTTTATTTATTTATTTTTAGAGAGAGACAGAGGGATGAAGAAATAGAAAGAGGGGAACATCAATGCGAGGGGGAAACATCTATCAGTTGTCTCTCCTACACACCCCAACTGGGGACAGGCCCACAGCCCAGGCAGGTGCCCCGACCTGGAGTCAGACCAGTGACCTTGAGCTTTGCGGATGCATGGCCTGACCAACTGAACCACACTGGTCAGAGCTGGAAGCGGAATTCTTAAGTCCAATGTAGGTCTATGTTTCTTTTTTTTTTTATTAGAAACTATTATACTTTATTCTAAAATGCTTGTAAAACTTTACTTTTTCAAAACCAATTTGAGGGCTCAGTTGTTCCATAATATTATTAACAATTTGGTGTGGTCAGTCTGTTTTATTTTTAGCCTGATGTAAAGTGTGAGATGAAGTTCATTTCCTCCAAAATAAATGCCCGATTTTGCCAGGACCATTTGTGAAAGAGACACTCTTTTCACCTTTGAATTGGTTTGAGTCCTCTATTAAAAGTCAAGCAATAATGACCTCATTAATCATAGTAGAAAGCAATGAAGATTGTTAACTAGATTTTCCTTATGTAATCACCTTGTTATCTTTTTAATTCTCACAACATTATGTGAAGTCGTTGCTATTTTTACCCTCATTTTATTAATAACAATAAGACATTTTGAAAATTAACATGTCAAAGAACATCCCATGTTCTCCAACACCACAGTACCTTACCTCAAGAGTTTAGGAAGAAATGATAGAAATGCATTTCCAGCCGAAAATGAGATAACCGAACCATTAGGTATATTATTTAACGAGCTATGCATTCACCCAACTCAATTATTGACACTAAAAAAGCCTCATGGGAAAATTCCATTTTAATCAAATCAAAATACCTCATAGCGGCACTGGTGTCACGTCACTCATACTTGAGCATTTTCTACAATGTACTGTGTGTTTTTATTGCAATAGCTAATTGTACTCCCTTCATTCACTTGTGGTGGGGGTTTTTAGGGTCCAATCTTGGAGTCAGAATATTTTTTTCAAGTACCACAAATACTGCCTTGATTGTGTTATTGAAGATTGTGTTATTGATTGTGTAATAAAGGCATGGCCAAATATCTGTAAATAATATGAACCAAGGTTAGTGGAGATAAAAACTAATCTGATTCTTTCCCCACTTTTAGTATTAGCACTACTTCTATTGCTACTGTGCTTACTATACTAATATTACTACTGCTTCTGTCACAGGTGTGCACAGGTGTGCACATGTAACCAGGTTCTTAGTGATCGAGGACAAAGAATTGAACCGAACACACAAAGTTTATAGCATAAAGAAAGAGGGAAGATTTATTAAGCGATAGTACACATCACAGGACACGGGAGTGGGCCAGCTCTGAGCAGAGGAAAGAAAAAGGCCCACGTGGGCTGGGGGATTCTATTTTTTTATAGGGGCAGAAGCCCCTCCTGCTAGTCTTTGCCGGGCTTTTCTTGCGCAGGTAAAAGGAGTTGGATTTCAAAGCTACTGCACATGTGTGGTTTCCCATGACTTTCTTGATTGGCTACTGGAGAAGGGAGTCCCACAGTGTTATTTCATTATAATGATATTATAATGAATTAGGGGTAGGGCGCAGGCGCATTCTATGGTTCAGAGTTATCTCAGAAAACAGGAACAACCCATCTTAGGGGTCTTTGTCATGTATAGATGTTTTCTACCTCAGCCCTGCGGGGCCTCTGGAGCTTCTTTCCTGACTACCTCCTGCCTCACTTCTACTATTATTAACAGTACAGTTTATTGAGAGCTTTTAAATGACTAGCAAGCGGATGTGTTTGTTTTTTTTAAATACATGAAGATATTGTGGCTTGGAAAATTAATGCACCTTACTTAGAGATTACACCTTTCTTAAGTGCTAAAGTTTGTTATTTGGAACTCACATCCAAAACTCATTTAAACTCAGTAGGAACACCTTAGTACTGAAAACATGACCAAATTGTAAGGGCTACTTCTAAGTACATTCAAAATGCCATCTTCAACTAAGTCTTCATTCCTTAAACAGTTATTTGTCTCTTTTTGGATTTTCCAGTGATTTGTGTGCTACAACTTTTCTGAATATGTTTTAGTAATATTAGTTATAGCTTTAATATAAATGTTATAATCAGGATAACAAGGCTCATGAGCATTATTTTACTTTTTTATCATTTTTTTACATTTCTTTTGGATTCTAATTAACAATTTCTATAGTTCAACTTTATAATAATTTTAGCAATCTGAAAGGAAGAATGAGGAAAAGTCAAGGAAGAGAAGAAGAAACTATTCAAATATCAAAACCATAAAAACAAAAAATGAGATATTTTTAATTGGGATGGAAATTAACTGATTTTTTTGACTCGGTATTATTTTTCATGAATGTAAATATATTACATTTTATAACATATATAACAAAATATTACTTGTAGGAGACCATTCTGCATGGTGTGGGCCCAGCCCCCAGTGGCAAACATTTACAGCAAAACAACTTCCTAAAATCCATGTTAAACCTGCCTAGGACAGTGTAACTGGTCCAACCACTTTTGCCCTTTTCATTTGCAAATATCCCTCTTCAGTGATGTGAGTAGCAGCTTTGGCTCCTTTGTTTTCTGTAAAAGTTAACCACCTAAAGCAACTGTGCACAGTAGGTGAAGAGCATCACGTAATGTGTAGAGAAACCCAATAAAGACCTAGGGTTTTGCTCCCCTTGGGAGAAAAGCCGTGCTGTCCCTTTCCTCTACTGGACTCAATAGTCCATGTGAATGTTTCATTTCATCCATAATGATGCAGACACTACGGGCCAGTGTGCATGTCATTACTTTTTTCTTTTGAAGTCCATGCTTTACAATGTTTATATGTCTTGTTACTTTAAAAGTTTGTATTGCTAGTCTCTATATCTTATAATAGTCTATTCATAAAGTTAAATATCTAAAATATATAAAATTATCTTCTATCCAGTCACTTTACTAAACATCAAAAGGCATTCTATTTATTTCTCCAAGATTTTCTATCATAGGACAATATGATCTCCAGTTCTTATATTTTTTCTTTAATATTAAAATACTTCTCTTCATTTTCTATTAAGATGCTGGTCACACTTTCTAAATAATTATTATATGATAATATGTAAAAATCCTTACATATAATAATTAAAAATTATTAATATGTAATAATCCTTAAACCTTTTATTGATGTCTTGTAGCAACTGTTTAGTATTTCACCACTAAGATTAAACATTTAATTAATCAATATATTTTTATGATTTAAGAGTGGCAATTTATTCTTACCTAGAACATGTTTATTAAATTATACAAAGGTTTTCAGTTTAACAATGGGTTTACTATATAAAGAATAATCGGTTATGGTAATCTTAATTCTGTGTGGTAACCAAGTTTTCATTTCATAACTGGGATAACAATTTCCTATAACTGAAAGAAAACTATAATGTACTTTAAAATAAATTTTAATCTTTCTAACCATTAGTTCATAAACTATAACCTTTTAAAGTTTATTTTCAATTAAAGTTTAAATTCAATGTTATTCTATATTAGTTTCAGATATAATATTTTTGATAATAAATAATCCCAAAAATTCTAATTTCCTAACATTAATGTTAAAAAGCAGAGCCAAATATTTAATTTATTTAAGTATATTTGAGATCAATTGAAGCTATTGATATTGGTCTTACTTTTATACTTTTCTAATCTTTTTGTCTTTGAGCTAGAGTGAATTTGAATTCCATAAATTATTTAAATTTTATTAAATCATATTGTACCTTTTTAAGGTTGTTTATAGAAAAATTTTCTATATGTATCTTGTCTTCATATCAATGTTTTACTTTACTCATATCAAATAAATTTCATAGTATTACTTCTTTATTCAATAACTGAACATATATTCTATTTTGGAGTATTCTTGTTTCTTTAACAATTTGAACAAAGTAGTCATGAAAATTATAAAAGTCTAGTGGAGCAAATGTTGACAAATTTGAATTTTTGTATGGTTGTTACTTAGTCATTTATAATTCCCTTGAATAATAATCAATGCATTCAAATTGTTTAATAAATCATTATATTATCTTTTAAAGATTTCCTTTAACACCATTGCATTCCCACTTTATTGATTTGGCATTTAGTTTTTCCTACTTTTTACTTATTATTTTACTAGTAAGATTTGCCTGAAAGTTGCCTACTTTAACTTTTTAACAATCTTTTTTTTAATGTTTAATTTTTATTCTGACAATGTTATTTTATTAGTATTTCATTGGTTAGTGTTTTTTATATTGGTGCTTTTCCTTTTTCTTTCAAGTTCGCTAATCATGTGTTTTGTGTGTTTTATCATTTCATTCTATTATCTTTATAATCTAACATGCTTCTTTATTATTTTTATTCCTTTTTCTTCGTGATGTTGGATAATCTTTTTTATATTTATAGCCCATGTTCATGTTAAATATTCTGCAGGGTTTTTTTTCTGTTTCCATTTAGTCATTTTTAAATCCATGCTTATTTAAATAATTGCATATTAAGATAACCACATTGTTTTTTTCTCATTTTTTTCTTATAGTCTCATTTAATGTCTTCCTCCTGCCTTATAGACATCATTTCACCTTATAACTATTTAAGATACCGGACAGCATACATATTTTTCTTACTTTATGTAATAAATATTTTTATTGTAAACTTTTTTTGGTACTTAGAATTGTTTTGCTTTTTCTTAGTTCAATAGTATATTAATTAAAAATGCTTTATTTGATCTTATTATGTTGATGTATCCTCAAACACATCTGTATTTTGATATCATATACATCAAAGATATCCACTCTGACCTCATATTTCTGGCAGAGAATGTGAGGATTGTCCTTACCCTGTACTTGGAGTTAGTCAATCAAATACGCTATCTCAGATAAACTGTGGGGGCAAGCGACCATACAGGCATTGCACCAATAACTGCCTTCATAGTCTCTTGAGAGTGTTGGTCCCTTTCATACTTCATTCTTTAAAAAGAGGGGTAATCATCTTTTTGCCTTCATTCTGTGGCAAATTCATATTCATTCTTTAAATGTCTCCTCTTGAATAACTTCCCCAGTCTCCATGAGCCACCCATGTATAGTCCTTTTGTTCTTTTTTATATGACTCACCAGCTTTTAAATTAAATACTTTATTTATTTATGAGTTTCCCAGGTTGACTGTGAATGCTGTGAAAAACAGGTCCAACCCGGTTAAATGACAACATCCCATAGCAAAAAGAAAGCGTGCTTTAAGCAGCAGCTAATTGTCTAGATGAGAATTCAACAGGGGTGTTGCGTTCGAGAAAGATGTGTGTCTACCACAAATGAGAGGTGTGTGAGAAATCAGGTAACAGAATAAACACTAACTTAAGATGCTATGGAAAATGAGTTAGAAATTAAAGGTCTAAATATGGTTAACCTCCTTCATGACTGAGAGATACAGACGAGAATGGATGTGTGAACAACTATATTGAAATGCTCTTCATTGCGTGGAAGCTCTTAGTTTTGTAAACATAACTCTTTAAAACTACTTATTCTCTTCTTCCATCATTCTTTTCTCTTTAGTGGCAAAAAGAAATGTTTCTTTTTATTTTACTTTATGTTCTGAGTAGAAAACAGAATAGACAAAAGGCCTTGCATATTGGCAAGAAAACATGATTAGGCATTATCATTTTACCTTCACTCAGCTATGTTGAAAGCAATTGCAACAGGTCTGCTACTTATAAATGTATATTTAATGAACAGTACTTGTTTAAAAATATTTTGACAAGGATTGCAAATGCACCACCTTGTGAGCTGTGAAGAATATATTTCAGTTTTCAAAACTATCCTAATAAAAATGGTTTTAATGGAGTCAATGTAGGGAAGAATTAGACCAGAAAATGTGCCAACATTGAATCAATTATGATTTCAACATTAAGCCTTTAAAGTTTTCTTTAAAATATATAACAATGAAACTTTTTTAGCTCTAGGGCTGAAGATAAACTCTGGCTTCTAAATAATACAGCTTAAATTAAAAATAAGATTAAACTATAATTAGCAAATTTCAGATTTGTTTTAAAGCTATTTTGCAAGACTTGAAGAAAGAACCATTGTGTCGTTGCTCCCTACACTCCCTTTCCTTACCGAGATTGATTGCATAATTATCCTACTCTCCACTTCACTGAGTCCTTATAGTCACTGAACAATCAAGGAAAAACAACCCAGCTACTTGTATTATGGCCTGTATTTGGAAGTACAGTTGCCTAGAAACCAATGGATAAGATAAACATTGTTACCAGAAAAATGAAGAGAAAAAGCAGAAAATAATAACTTTTTAGACAACATCTTATCCTTATGGACCTTATTATTATTAAAAATTGAAGACAAGTTCTTAATTTTTTAATTAAAAATTCTTCATAATTTTTAATACTATGTATAAGTGTTATTGTAGACAGTCCAAATAGGAAAACAAGAATAAAAATAATGAAGTATAATTTATGCTCCACAAAACATGTTTTAGTGAGGAAAAAACATGTTATCAAATACATGGGAAAAAATGGCATGTTCTAGAATAAAAAGGTAAAATCTGGCAGGGGTGTTATAGAGTAGAGGTCAAGGCTATGGAATTGGGCTAAGACTTCACAGTAAAAGTGACATAAAATCTTAATAAACAGAATGCATACTGTGGTTCTTTCAAAGTTAGTGATAGAATCAACAGCATATTAACTTTCGGAGATCAGTAATCAGGAAGATAACTACTTATTTTAAGGGAAAATGATGGGTGACAAAAATGGTTTGGTTTTATTTTCTTTGATGAATATTACAGAATAGTATCTCTTTTAAAAAAACACAAAACTTACCCCTGAATGTACACAAAGAAATTAGACAGGTGAAGCGTGAGAGTGACAACATTCTAAAGAGATCACATAGCACAGGTGGCCAGAAATGATGGGAGTCTAGGCCTTAAACTTTTAATGGGTGCACTACAGGATTTTCATCCAGTATTTAATAGGAACCGTTTTCTCTTGGTATGTATGTGATATAAAATTCACAATCTTACTATTTTTTAATTCCTATCATTTGCTTTGGTTTTATTACCAGAAATTGTCAAAGCTAAACATTGTTTTACTTATTTCTCAGTGTTTTCTTTTTTATTGTTGTGCAATCAGAGTTGCCCTCATTTTCCCCCCATTACTTTCCTCCACCCTACCCACCCAACCTCCCACATTCAGTCCCTCCCCCAGTTGTCTCTGCCCATGGGTCCTGTATACTTGTTCCTTGACGACACTTCCCCTTCCTTGTCCCGTTATTCCCCTTTCCTCCAGTTACTGTCAGTTTGTTCTTTATTTTCATGTCTTTGGTTATATTTTGCTCACTTGTTTGTTTTGTTGATAAAGTTCTACTTACAGGTGAAACAATATGGTGTTTGTCTCTCACCCCCTGGAATACTTCACTTAGCATAATGCTCTCCAGTTCCATCCATGCTGTCCCAAAGGGTAGGAGCTCCTTCTTCGTTTCTGCTGCGATGAGCACTGAGGCTGTTTCCAGCACTTGGATATTGTAAATAATGCTGTGATGAACAATGGGGCGCATAGGTACTTTTGAAATGGTGTTTCAGGATTTTTAGGGTATGATCCCAGCAGTGGAATTACCAGCTCAAAAGGCACTTCTGATTTTAGTTTTTTAAGGAAATTCCATACTGCTTTCCACAGTGACTGCACCACTCTGCATTCCACCAAGAATGTACTAGGATTCCCTTTTCTCCGCACTTGCACTTGTTTGTTGATTTGGTTATGATGGCCGTTCTGACTGGTGTGAAGTGGTAATCTCATTGTGGTTTTAATTTGCATCTCTCTGATGGCTAGTGATGCTGAGCATCCTTTCATATATGTCTGGGCATTCCGTATGTCCTCCTTGGAGAAGTATATGTTCAGGCCCTTTGCTCATTTTTTAATTTAGTTGTTTGTCTTCCTGGAGTCTTTCTTACTATAAAATTATATTATCAATTTGGAGAAAAAAAGTAGTGAAGTACATGCATTCCCTGTAAAACATATATGCTCTCTCTCTCTCTCTCTCTCTCTTTTTTTGGTTTGGCTTTTAAAATTACTTTAAAGCTATCTTACAAGTCATCTGTATTATGATTTTTAAATCACTATATATTTAGTGTTATTCTGGCTATAAATAATAACAAAACAGGAATTAGAATTTTTAAAAATAACTTGCACTCAATGGCTTGATAACTACTGAAGACACACTGTGGCAATTATTCATTTTATTTAAGTACTGGGATACTCTCATTTTAAATTTACAACACAAACAATAATCTCATTAGAGGTTGGACTTTACTGTCTAGCTTGCTCCAAGCTCAAATTTCAGCTATTAATATACTCATTCCTGTAAACTGGAGGATTTAGAGTTAGACATAAACAGGAGAAATTATAAAATGTAGCCTGTAATGCTCATAATGGACAATAACTATTTAACCACATAACTCTTACTTACTGTTTAACAGTGTGGATTGAAATCATTTTTCATTCTTGTTTCTACACACTTTCATCTCTGTTAAGCAAATCTAGACTTAGAAATATCAACTGCCTTGCTCTATCTGTGTCCTAATTTCCTACTCTTTACATATGCCAAAAATAAGTGCTATTTCATGGGGTCCTTGTGTGTTTATGCTTTTTTGTTTCCCTTCTCTACAATGTAAATGAATTTCAGGTCATTTTAAGGAAATTTGATTCATAGGGACTATCAGCCAACAGCCCTTCAATGTTTTCTAGGAGGTGACATTGGGTCCCTGATCTTTGTTGGTTGCATCTATTTCAAAAAAAATCTTAAAAATATAGTTGATTCTCATTATTTTTGGATTCCATATGTGTGAATTCACATGCTTGATAAAATGTATTTGAAACCTTCAAATCAATCTTCAGGGCTTTTCACAGACATGCACAGGGAGGCAAAAAATCTAATTCCCTTGGTGAGCACGTTCACAGCTATGCTGTGTCAATGTTTCAGTTCTCAGTTCATACATATGACTGATTTTTTGCCATTCATTTAATGTCTCATCTTTTGCAATTTTTTGTTTTTTAATCAGTCTATCCACTGTTTAAAATAGCACTCAAAGGTAGTGCTGAAGTGAGTTCAATGTTAATGAATGAACTTGAGTTCAATGTCAATGCATCAATGACATGGTACATCCAGAGAAAAATCTGCCGATATTCACTGATCTTTACATGAGAATGCTCAAAAAAGTGCTAAAAGAACATCTATAGCTTATGACAGAGGTATGGGGAAGCTGGAAAGTGATGAATGATTCTAAGAATATATATTAAATCAGTTGTCTATAACAAAAACATACATAAAGCAAACTTATGTTGATTGGTTAATAAAATGTTATGATGAGAGGATCTCAGGAACCTATGTATCCCTTCCCCCTAGGAACAATAGCTCTGTATTCACTAATTCAGAGCTCCAGTCACCAATTCAGCAATTTCATTCACAGTAACTTTATGAAACAGAACTGCTGTATAAAAAATATCAACTACATGTAAAATATGGTTATGCTCTTTTTATAATTAGAAAATTCTAGTTTCTGTACATTTTCTTCAGTACCCTCCTTTATAAAATCAATAATCAAATATGAGAGAATGTGAAGCCACATAGGAAATCAAATGTAGTATACTTAGTGCTCATAAATCATAGTTTTAGAAATACATTTCATGTTAAGAAATGCTACTTCTGTGCCTTTTAACTTAGAGAAAATATATTTATCTGTAATAGTATTCATAGTTGATAGATGGGATAATTTATCTGATTTAATATATTATTGCATAACTTATTTAGTAAATTCATGATACAAAAATGATTAAAAATTAAATATGCATGAAACAAAGGAAAAATATGAAAGAATATGCACTGAAAAATAATAGACCATTTTTTGAAATTAACTGGCTTGGATAAAAGGTGCATTTGTTTTAATTCATGAGAGCAACATTTTTAAACTTTATGACAACATGGGATGTGTGCTTCTTTCAAAGCCCATATTGCCAAGCTAAATTGCACTCAGTAACAAATAAACGTGTATTGTATAATTACACACTTGAAGGCAGCCAAATAGGTTTTAGCTAACCATAGTTTTTTATTACCAATGTTGTTTTTTTTCAAATTAGTTCTTTAAATTCTAATAAATGCTTTTAAAATTGGTGGAAAATATTTAATCCGTTTTCAGATGTATTTAATGATTCATATTTATATAAAGAAGGCCTGTGAATGTGTAACTATTTTTTAGAAAGAAATGAAACCTCATCCATAACCAGCAAAAAGCAATCAGAAAGTAATGGCAAATATTATTTTAGGCAATCTAATGCATTTTCTTACTCTAACTCATATTTAATATGTTTTCCAACATATTTCTTTTGGTCCTGTTTCTTGTGTGAAACTTTGTAGAGATGAATAAGGGAAAGAATGGCCTATATTGCTTTAAAGTAGCAACTCCCTCAATTTCAAAATATATACATATCTCTTTTACACAAAAATGAATAAAAACAACGTGTCCCCAGGGAGAAACATTGTAAGTGAAGGTTTTGCCATAATGAGATTTTTCCTCCTGAGTTACAAACCTGTACAAAGTCACAAATGCTGAAATACGACAGGCTCCCCGAGTGTGGCACAGGTGGCGTTGTCACACTACAGCAGGCACTTTAGAAAGCTCCATAAACCTAAATTGAGAAGGTATGCTATTTTCAGTAGATAAAATTTCAGCAGGACCCATATTCAAATTGTATTTTCAAATAATTTAGGTAAAAGACATGGAGCTGAATTTTATCGCTCTTAAATGATCTTACACAAATTAATATTTCCAGAAGCGATGTTCATGGGCAAAGATGGTATCATGGATAGATCAATGGTACCCAAGTCTAAAACCCAGCTATGTTCCACAACTCTTTTTAATATGTCTAATACAAAAGGGAAAGTTTCCAGATTTTTAATTTAATTTCAAATTAATCAAAGTTAAATTGATTCTTTAATGAAAAATTTCTTAGAATCTTAGTATGATCTAATTGCTTAATAAGCTTCAAAATAGGGTATATTTATCTTTTTACTAATTTATTTATCCACAAAAGCATGTGTTTGTGCATGTGTATTGTGTCTTCTCTGGTCCCTACTATATTTTAGAACAAACCTTGAAAAGATTTTCATAAAAATATGTGATACTTTCCAAATGAACCTGTAGAGTGTGTATTTCTAATTTTTGGTGACATATTTGAATATAATATCTTAGGAAGTTAGGATAAGTTCATTCAAAATTATTTCTAGAATAATTTGTGTTAACATTACTTTTATAAACAATTTGATTTCCTGCTATAAAATGGAGAAAAACATGAAATAAGGTATCTAGGATTATTTGGTAATGAAATCCAGGGTGTTACATAAATTAGGGAATTAGTAGAGCTGGTTGTAATAGAAAACTGTTTGGCACAATATCCATTAGTATTCAGTCATCATAAACACTTGATTTTTTTTTCAGCAAAGTCTAAAATGGAAGTCAGTAGTCTTCATTTCATGGTCTATACCATAACTTACCACACCAATGCAACATCAAAACACAAAAATTCCTAAAGCTTCGATACATTCCACAATGGAATATTACTTGGTCGTAAAAAAGAAAGCCTTACTCTTTGCAATAGCATGTGTGGACCTGGAAGTTATTATGCTAAGTGAAATAAGCCAATCAGAGAAAGACATGCTATATGATTTCATTCATATGTGGAATCTAATGTACAAAATGAACCAACAAGCAAAATTGTGGCAGAGAGATAGATAGATAGAGAGCAGGATGACAGATGTCAGTGAGGAGGAGGGATTGAGCAAAAAAAAAAGAAAAAGAAATCCTGCGAACATGCATGTGGACTGCTGGGGGAAGGCAGGTGGGGGAAAGCAGGGATGGGGTGGGGAAATGGTGATGAGCAATGACTTGACATCAGGTGATGAACACACAATACAGTGTACAGATGATGTGTTGTAGAACATTACCCCTGAATCCTGTACAGTTTTGTTAACTAATGTCACCCCAATAAATTTAATAAAACGAAAAAACACTATTCTGTATTTAATGTACCATTAGTACTGATTGAGTTTAGCCTAATATCCACTAATAAGAGAACGCAAATACTGAATATTTTTGAGCCACCAGTATTCACTAAACTACTTTAGATATATTTGTACTTACATAAATTATATACCAATATGATAATTAGTTTATCAATAAGTGTACTTGTTAATAATAATATTTTAAATTTTATTGTAGGGATATTACATGTAAGAGTCTTTATTGATATTATTATTATACATTTTATCTGAGGGGGATTTCTGAGTTATTGGTCAGTCATTAAATATACAGAACTTGTGATATTTTACTGAATTCCATTCTATTCTGTTTGGCTACAGATCAATTTGAAGTCCACGGAACAATGTGGACTTTTAAGTACAATATGTAGGTGCCAGTAAAACTAGCCATGAAATTACTCTGCCGACTCTGAGTACTAACATCTACTTTTGAGCCCTACCTACCAGCACAGATTCAATATGTTGAAAAAGGGTCAAGTCTTTCAATACAAATCTTTGTGCATCAAGAAATAAGGAGACTGACCACTAACCAGAGGCCTAGTTCCATCACAACAAATTTTTAAAAGTTGATTTTGCAGGCTCTCTTATAAACATTCACTCCATACCCCACTTCATTTTCCTCCTTAAACAATAAATTCAGTATACTTTGTATTTTTCAGGAACTTATATTTTTAGGTCAAAAAAAGTCCTTCAAATGGAAAATAAACTTAAAATACCTTAAAATGTGTTTGAAGAAGCGTAATTAGTAATTGCTAAGAAGAATAAGGGTAGAAAGTCATTGAGGATCTCTGTAAAGGTGTCAAGATGATGGCTAGGGGATGAAATACATATTGTGAGTTGAATTGTTTAACAATTAGAACATATGTTATAAAAGTCTGTTGATTCTGAAGAGGCTGATCTCTTCACTCTTTCTCCTGTCAACTCACTCAAGTTCTCTTTCCATGCCTTGTGCAAATGAAGTTCAAGGTCTGATCCAAAGTGTTTATAATCAACAAAAGAAAAAAGCAAACAAAATATAACCAGAACATTGAAATTAAGAACAACCTAACAATAACCAGAGGGGAGGGGGGGCAATGAGGAGAAGGGTTTTTAGGAACTACTATAAATGACGCATGTACAAAACCAAGGGGGAGGGTGGAAGCAAGGGAGGGAGGGAGGTTTGGAGGAGATGGGGAGAAAATACAGACAACTATAATTGAACCACAATAAAATCATTAAAAAAAAAGTGTTCTGCCTACACAATTGTCCCAACAGGTTACAGAATACACTCTTATAGTTATCACGATATTCTGCAAGTGATTACTGTAAACAATCCTTTAGCATGGGTAGAGTATTAAAAAAAATGCATACCCCACGCTAAAGACTCTATCCCTCTGAAGTTTTTCCCTGATTTTCTCTACTCTGCCTAAATAAACGAGGAGGAAGGGGAGGTGAAGCAGCAGGAAAAGCTGGTATTGTGGACCTGTTCTGCCCTCTTTCTGTAAGGCCCACAGCAATTACTTTCAGAATGGAGCAGACATTAATGAGCCATGTTTTCTAGCTTTGGAGTGCTGGCCTCAACTGCAAGGCAGCAACACCTGCCACATTTCCAGGTACACAGAATTAATGACTGATAAATAACCTGAGATGAAATATTTACGCTACATCATGCCAGAATCTGTTAATATTTCCAATTCAGAGGAAGTTAGATAGGGATGACGTATTAAGTTTCAATTAGCTTTCTAGTACTTAAAACCTGGGTACTTATGACCTCACTTATTCCTAAAGTTTATCTATTGGAGGTAGATGTCTGTACAACTTTTAAATAATTGAAGATTTTGTAACATGAGGCAGCTTTTCAGGCTCCCAGGAACTATGAGATTTTGTTAAGTATTAACAAAGAAATTTTGCACCTCAGTTCACTCTGTAATCTAGACTGCTTCCTGGCACAAGAAAATAAAATATATTTTACTAAAAAGCGGCCATGAAAAATTGCTTTAAATTAGCTATTGAGTAAGTCAAATAGCTTTTGTAGAGGACTTTATTTGGAAACTATTGGTTGTTGCTTAAATTCATAATAATAAGTGATATGGTAACCTTTTGATGAGGAAATTAAATTTAGTGTCAGGTGTCACTTAATGCTAACTTTTTTAAAATTAAAAAAGTCACTTTTTTAACACAAATGTCAAACTTATTAGTCTATTTTAGTTCTCTTTAGACAAAGTTAGTCTACTAAACTCTGTACTACTACACTAGAAAAAATAGAGCATGTGGAATATTTTAATATGGTACTTAAAATAAATTTACAAATATTTCTGATAGTTACTCTATTTAGCTACTGCAATTAAATTATTGCACACTGCTATAGTCATCTTCAGTTATGTAGAAAGTATAGCAACAACATTCAACATAAGAAAGTAGATATTACATTAAAATTCTGCACCAGTGACAATTTAGTCAGATTATGAAGTTATGCAGGAGTAAGTTTCCCAAATTGATAAGCTCATATGGCATTAAACTTTTATAATTGAATCTACTTATTAGGTAATGACACTGGTTTAATATAAAATATTTACAAGAAGATCAATCCTTATTTATAAACATGAACATACACAAAGAAAAATATAACTATACATTATCTATTATAAAACTCATTGGAGTAAAACATAAATAACATTTGTATATTGAGCGTCTGTGCACAATGCCAGCCAACAAATAGTTGCAGTGTTTCAGCAAAAAGTGAAGTTTTCAAATTCTAAATAAATTTAACTTGTCATTTTTTTCACTAGAATACAAACACATTTTGGTCTCAATTTATTACGAGAGCACAGCCTATTTGTTTTCAAGTTCATTTCCCCTGGGCTCAAGTGGCAGTAAATGGATAATCCATGGCTTGATTTCACACAGTTAGGCATCCCAGCATGCACTAGGCATAGGGAAAATAAAAGAATTGGGACATTTATAACAAAGATCCCTGCGGACTCATTATTGGCAGTGCCATGAACCCTTACAAACCCCACAACCCTGAGAGCTCAGAAGTGCATGCTGAGGTATATACCACATTCATTGAAATATGGCAAAACACATTTTCTAACTCTTTCATTATTATTTAACTGTTCCTTTCTAAAAGCTAGAGTGATTGAGATTTGCATGGAGACAAGATTTAGTTAATTTACTCTATTTTTATAAAATTTATTTGGAAACATGTAATAAACATGTATATAAATAATTCAAACTTTATGAGCCTTTTTATTCATGGTACTGCAATGTCTGGCATTTTTAGTTTTCAAAAGCATATTTAATATAACATTTACTCTTTTTTAAAAAAGTCAAAGTAATATGTTAACATATTTTACCTAATAATCAAAATTATGAAAAGCTATCCAATTTCACAAGAAAAAAATTGATGGTAATATATAGTTAATCCAGAACAAAACATTGCTACAACCTTATCACTTCTCCTGTCCAAATAACATACCTTTGACAATAGGAAAAAGAAATATCATAAAACACAATACAAAAAAGTTTGAGGCACCCAAAAATCTAGTGCCTGTTTTATGTATAACAATTATAAAAATAGAACTAGGTAATGTTTCATGATTAAGCATTTTACAAAGTTAAGTAAACTAGAACTATCCATATGTTCAAAAAAACCAAGGTTTGACATGCTTAGTAGTTTGTAGCTGTCCCAAAAATAAGTTGAAAAGTCCAAAATAAGTCAATAACCAATTATTAGAAGAAAATATCATCTACAATGTTATGGTCAAATTATAACATAAATCAATTTATTACCAAGACATGTTAGATGAGTGACAGATCAACAAGTAAGGTCAGTGTGGGGTAGGGTAGCATAATTCAGGTCATGCCCACATTTCATCTTCAATTTTAAGACCCAAACCTACCATGACTAAGCTCAACCTATACTGATCATTTTAAAACTAATAATTAGTATATCTGTTCTTTATTAATTATCTGCAATGTGCCAGGCTCTAGCTGGGGACTTTTACATAATTCAATAGTTATTTCATGTAAATCATTTTAAGTCATACAGTGTATAGTTTTAAGTCACAGCATGCTTATAAGATAACAGCTTTCATTTTCATATATGTCTGTTAAGAAGGTCAACAGAGTTTTGATAAGTAAAGGAAATACTGGGATATGTTAGCAGATGCAGACTTATTGCCTAGAAGGTATTTTGAACATTATGAATCTCACTTCATGGTAAATGTGTGAAAAAGCATTTTCAACATTGAAAATAGTTATATGCACACAAAATTTCTCAGAGTCTAGATCATCAGTTGGTAGCATATGGCCAGCTTACCAAATGTAGCCAGTGAGATAATTTTTACTGAAGACATTGTGGGAAAAGGAAAACTGGGTAGATGCAAAAATTAATTTTGAGAATAAAAAGCTGTCAAGAAACATTTTGGATTTTGATGGCTCTTCCCTTCGTCGGTTAGCTGTGTCTGTTTTGAGTCTCCTTTTAGCACGCATTTCCTTCTGACCAGACCACCCTGCTCACCCCTCAGGCACACTGGTACTTTCCTGAGCATTTGAAGTTACCTGTTCTGGAATCACTGCTAAGATATTAACCACTGGCTAAAAAATGTTCCTGTTGATAAATAAAGTTAGCTCAGAGTAATAATTTTAGTTGTTTCATGTAATTTTTATACACATACATTCAAAACAGTGTATAAAAATGACTAGGGCGTAGGATTAGAAACTAGGTTTCTCAAGCAGTCTTACAAAGTCTGCAGGGTTCCCTTGCCCTTGTCATATTCTTTTGGATCTTATACCGTAACACTCTGCCCACTCTTTCTACTACATATCATGCTGGCCTCTTGTGGTTCTTGGAACATGCTGAACCTTAAAGTTATAATGTCTTGCTTTCTCCCTTGTTCAATGGCAGAATGAGATTTGATCAGTTACCAAAAGGGGCATATTTTCCAATGCCCTTTTCTGAGCTGGCCAGGATAAATGACAGAAAAAGAAGGAGGTACTAGGCTGTGGAACTATCATCTTAGCAGATAATGAGGTGGAAACACTCAAAAAAGAACCAGAAGTCTCTCAAGGGTATATCATAACCAAATAGTAGTTGGAATTGGGTATGAAAAGTTGCCCCATGGAATATCAAAATTGATATGAACCAGTGACAACTTTTATCTCTGGGCAGTATACTTTCCACTGAGACATTAAAAGTCATTTCCAGGGCTGTTCTTCAGATATGTAAAATGTGGCAGGTGACATGTTCCAACAGTACTCTGACAGCAATGAAATGTAGAGTCAAAGAAAGAAGGATGAGAAAACCATGACAAGAGCAAATCTATTGTGTAGTATTCAGGCCCTGGGGGGTAATCAGGACCTCAGATTTCCAGTTGGAACCCAAATTTTGGCAAACAGTTGGCCAAGCAAAAGCATTAAAAAATCAAAAACAGGCTGGAACCAAATAAGGAGTGAGAGGTACAAAACTAAGTAAAGACAAAGCAATTACATGATTAATAGATAAAAACTGCATGCTCAGTAGTATTTATACAGAGTTATACATAGCTATCAACTATCCCTAATTATATCATATATAGCACTTACACATGCCAGACACTGTTCTAAGTGCATTACAAATATTAACTCAGTTAATCTTTATAACAATTTGGTGAAGGAAGAAAAGAGAACATGAGGCCAGAAATACTTGTTATCTTTTCAGTGTTTACTGAGCTAATAAGTGACAAAACTGCTATTTGAGCACTTTATCTTATTTTATCCTCTCAATTATAACGGTGCCGAAGAATATATTACCACAACTTTACAAATTAAAAAAACCTGATGGCCAGGGAATATGAATAATTTATTCAAGGGGATACCTAGAATTCACTGTGCTTACATTTGAAGCCAAGTATATCTAACACAAAATACCAGTGCTCTCCCCCTTACATCAGTTTTTCCTGCTTATATAAAAATATGAACCAGCCCTGGCTGGTGTGGCTCAGTGGATTGAGTGCCAGTCTGCAAACCAAAGGGTCACCGGTTCAATTCCTAGTCATGGCACATGCTTAGGTTGTAGGCCAGGTCCCTAGTAGGGGGTGCATGAGAAGCAAACACATGTTGATTTTTCTCCTCTTTCTCCTTCTCCCACCCTTACCATCTCTAAAAATAAATAAATAAAAAATATATTTCATTTATTTATAAAATAAATAAATAAAATTTGTTTATTTATAAAATAAAATTTATTTACTTATAAATAAATAAAATAAATATAATATATATTATATATATGAACCAGAAAAAGTGTGCGGGAGTAATAAATAAAATATGAGGACTATAAATATTTATTGGGAAAAAATAAAGAATCTTTATAACCTCAATGTCCAAGTGACATAATAGAGTAAAAATAATAATAAGGCAAGTTCTTCATAAGCACAGAATAATATTAACTCCATTTTTACTGGAAGGGTGGGCTGAGAAATATATATGACATCAAAACACTTGAGATAATAAAAAAGTAACTGCAGATGCCAGACATAATTTAAGGACCAGGACATTTTTTGTACAACTTTAAGGTCTGTTAATGACAACTAGTCTGGGGGGATTGCTGCCCGCAGGGCCCCCCCAGCCACCACAGATGAGAATAAGTCTACCAAGACATGATCTGCTTGGGGAGGAAAGGTGGCTAATCCCTCAAAGGAGAGGGGCTGAAGAGTCTTTTCCTCAATGGGCTTTTTTGGGTTCGTTTTGCACAGAAATACAGGTAAAGCTCATTAATCATTCTCAGGCACTAAGGATCAAAGAGTAGATAACAAAGAACTCTGAGGGTCTATTTTGAGTCAGGGTCAGGTAGCTTAAGAGCCATAAAACTGTGAGGAACAAATTCACTTCTTGTTTGCACCTTTATTTAATTGAGAGCATTCTAAACAAAGCAGATTTTACAGGATTTTACATATTCTTTCTTAGGCCTGTTTGCCCTAGAGCACCCATCCTTTCCAGCACAGGGCTGCACTCACCACTGGCATTGTTTCAGGCTTAAGGCATTGTCTCAGGCTTAAGTAAGGCAGGGGTAGTAAGGCAGCCAAGATATTAGGAGATTTCTTGCAGACAGAATGAGGACTCAGGCTACGTCATAGCAAAGGAGTGGGGGGTCCATCACCCCTTTTTGCTGTAGTCCCCCAAGTCCTTCCTTGGGGCCTCCACATGATTGTGCCTGTCTTAGGTCGTTCCCCATGTGGGGAATCTTACCCATCATTGGCTAACCAATGAAGCATTGAGGGCCAGTTATGGATGAAGGAAAAGGAGCAGAAGCCACACTACTGCCAGGGAGATAAGCTTTGTCTCCTTAGTGGCTTATGGTCTGAAGGTCACTCACTCAGGCTTAGCCATGGTGGGGTTATAGTTTCTGAAACCAGGCAGGGCAGTTCCCAACACTAGTCAATTTTCGAGGCCATAAGACATAAGTGGCCATAAAACAAACTAGAAAGAGCGAATAAGAGAAACAGAGATGAGAGAGAGAGAGAGAGAGAGAGAGAGAGAGAGAGAGAGAGAGAGAGAGAGAGAGAAAGAAAGAAAGAAAGAAAGAAAGAAAGAAAGAAAGAAAGAAAGAAAGAAAGAAAGAAAGAAAGAAAGAAAGAAAGAAGAAAGAAAGAAGAAAGA
>PVKM010013951.1:0-29632 GCA_004027735.1 Carollia perspicillata | reverse complement strand
CATGAAAGGCAAGGACCTACATCCAAGATTGCTCTATCCAGCAAAGCTTTCATTTAAAACGGAAGGGCAGAGAAAGTGCTTCTGAGATAAGGTCAAGTTCAAGGAGTTCACCATCACCAAGCCCTTATTATATGAAATGTTAAAGGGACTTATCTAAGATAAAGAAGATAAAAAAATATGAACAGTGAAAGGACAGCAAACTTACAGTTATTAACATCCACACCTAAAACAAAAGCCGACTAAGCGGTCACCTAAAACAAGAGCAGAGCCACAGAAATGGAGGTCACATGGAAGGTTAGCAACAGGGGAGTGGGAGGAGAGGGTGGGGAGAAGGTACAGAGAATAAGTAGCATAGATGCTGGGGAGAAAATAGACAGGGGGAGGGCAAGAGTAGTGTGGGAAATGTAGAAGCCAAAGAACTTATGATACATGGACATGAACTAAAGGTGGGCAGTGTGGGTGGGAGGGGGTGTGCAGGGTGGAGGGGAATGAAGGGGGGAAATCGGACAATTGTAATAGTATAATCAATAAAATATGTTTTTAAAAAATCTAAAAAAATAAATTAATATTGTAGATGTTTGTATAGAAACTTGCTGTTTCTCTGTATATAAATGAAAACCTGTGTACTAAGAATCCGAGCTTCTGTTGCTTTTGAGCTTTCCCCACCAGCATTAGTGAGGTCATTGACAAAATTATAAGTTATTTAAACTTTAGAATGTGATGACTTGATATGCCTATACGTATTCCCTTTTAAAAATATCTTTTGGGGAGGGGAGGTGGATGTGGAAGAGGGTATAGGGGTGATAAATGATAATGAAAAAATACAATAAAAATTAGTTATTTTAAAAATAAAAGTAAAAATGCCCTTTGGACATCTAATCACTTCATCAATCTGATTTTAGAATATGTGCTGCTAAAACAAGCTTTGAAAGCTTTTTAAAAAATACACTTCTGGCCCTGGCTTATGTGGCTCAGTGGATTGAGCGCTGTCCTCGGAACCAAAGGGTCACTGGTTCCTGGGCAGGGCACATGCTTGGGTTGCAGGACAAGTCAGGCCCCCAGCAGAGGGCACACAAGAGGCAACCACACATTGATGTTTCTCTCCCTTTCTTTCTCCTTCCCTTCCCCTCCCTCTAAAAATAAGTAAATGAAATTTAAAAATATATAGATTTCTGGTCTCCTCCACAGACATATTGAATCAGAAGGGCCCACATTTGGGCTCCATAACTTACATTTTTTGTTTGTTTTTAAATTTTTTATTGATTTTACAGAGAAAGAGAAGGGGGAGTGAGAGACAGAGAGAAATATAAATTTTTTGTTGCATTTTATGCATCAGTTGGTTACTTCTTGTCTGTGCCTTGACTGGATGGAGATTGAACTGCAACATTGGGATGATGCTCTAACCAACTGACACCAGGCCAGGGCAACTTACATTTCTAAAAAGCTATAAATCACCTAGATCATCAAAACAAACTTGTTACTTTAAATGATTACAATGGCTTAAGTCTACATTACCCATAAAGTTATGTTGAATAACATGTTGTGTATATTGTGTATTAAAAATTGTTAACAATGTGCCCTGGCTGGTGTGGCTCAGTGGATTGAACGCTGTGAAGCAGAGGGTCGCTGGTTTGATTCCCAGTCAGGACACATGCCTGGGTTGTGGGTCAGGTTCCCAGTTCTGGGTGCGCAAGGGGCAACCACATTGATGTTTCTCTCCCTCCCCTCCCCTCTAAAAATAAATAAATAAAATCTTTAAAAAATTATAACAATGTCAACATTAATTTTTTCTTTTCTTTTTTTAAAAATCAATCAATGTATGGTTGCCTCTCATGCGTCCCCTGCTGGGAACTGGCCTGCAACCAAAGCACCTGCCCTGACTGGGAATTGAACCAGGCCAGCGCTCAATCCACTGAGCTATACCAGCCAGGGCTCAACATGAATTTTTACCACAGAATTTAATATCACTTTGGGAGATGATATACAATAGATGGCTTATATTTCAGAAAGAAAAACTTGAACTTTTGCATTCTCTCAAATTTGAAGCAGGCAGCAGTTTAGTATCAAGACAAATAATGGAAAAAAACAGAAACAGAAGACCAAATTAAGCAATGCCAATAACCAAGAGCATATGAAATGGCTTTATATAAACCCAGAATTGACTACTTGTCCTGAGCTTGCCATTAACTCCCAAGTTTTAACAAAAATGTTCGTTTTAGGAGACCACAAGAGATTGTATTTGGTTTCAGATTAAATTTGGACTATACTGAAATTAGAAACTGGTTGTCTGGAGAGGAAAAGGTCCTAGGTCACTCATGGCTAAGGAGCAAAATAAATCCAACATGACAAAACTTCAACTGCAAAACCAAACAATGAGAAACACAACGGGTCTAGACGACGAGAGGGGGCGGGGTCACGCAAAGAAGGGTGGTGCTAGCGGCACCTTGGAGGATCCTGCTTGCTCACCTCCCCCATGACGTCACAAGCAGGGCCCGCCCCCAGCTGCCGAAGACTCCAGTTATCTCAGAGGCTCGCTAACGCCCCGGAAGCTACCCCTCCTCGGGGGTCATGATGGGCAGTAAGATGGCGTCTGCTAGCAGGGTCGTTCAGGTAAAGAGATTCGGTCTCCTTTCCGCACCAAGGGCGGTAGGGATGGTGCTGACTGTAGCTAAAAGCACTGGGGAGGAAAGCGGTGGCGGAGACTGTGCGGCGCCCGCAGCCCTGAGTATAGGGCCAGCGGCGTCGCATGGGGGTGTGTGAGAATTGGACCTTGAGCCCGTTGGGTCGGGTAGTAAGCCGGTGACCGGAGCTGAGGGTTCGAGCCAGGCCGAGGGCGTGTCGCAATTTAGCAGGTAGGCGCATAGCTGTTTTGTGGGGTCTCTAGACTGTCCTCCGTGAGGACCTCGTTTACTCTCCCAGTTGTCTGCGGCTAGGCTGCCCAGGCTGTGTCCTGGCCAATCGGCTTCTAGTATAGCCTGTGATGCCCCGCTAGTATAGCCTGATCAACCAGTCAGAAGAGAGGCCGTAGCGGTGAGGGAAAGCGAGCAAACCCTGCGTTGACCCAGTGTGTCCCTTCAAGGACTTGAGAATGGCTGGAGAACTGGCTGCACCCTCGCCCCACCAATTCAAGAGTCTGGTTACAGGCCAGATGGGAGGGAATTAAAAAAGAAAAGAAAAAGATGATTCAACTTTAACTGTGATGTTTTAGTGTTGGTTTTCCGAGCTTCCCTCCCCCTGCCCCCAAGTTTAGATTGGCAGCTAGAGGAACTTTGTTAATCCACGCGTTAGTTAGTAACTCCTGATAGCTTTTGTACTGCTTCTCCAGCTGAGGTCTCGAACTTAAATAGGGGAGGTAAAACTGGACATAAAGGAACACAAAGGTACCACTTTTGTAGCTGGTTTAAACGATCTTTTTCAACTCTTGAGAGTGTATTATTGTATTATTAATTTTGATAAGAGAAGTGCATTCCCCTTTGCACAAGTATATCTTTAAAAGACCTTTTCTTAAAGTTGTGTCAGTCTAAAATAAAATCCTAGATCCCAGCCTTGGTCTCATTGCAATGAATGATCCTCACTTATACATTCATAGGTATTTGAGTATTAATTAAAGATTCTGTGAAAATAAGGTGAACATCTAACAAAGGACTGGTATCCATAATATATAGCCCAATTTAAAAGTGGATAAAAACAATGATGTTGCACAAAAGAAGATATCTAAATGAGCTATAAGCCTGTGAAAAGATGTTCAATATCATTACTTATCAGGAATATACAAATAAAACCTGAAAGTACTGCTACACCAACCTAATGATTAAAATAACTGACAGTACCAAATGATGTTAATATAAAGCACCTGAAATCCTCATATATTGCTGGTAGGAGTATATAAAATGGTACAGCCACTTTGGGAAACTGTTTTATCAGTTTCTAATAGTTAAATATACCTTCCCTTTGACCCATCGATTCTACTCATAGGTTTACACCCAAGAGAAATGAGTGTATATTCTGTATAAAAAAGACTTATGTGAAAGTGTTCATAGCCACTTTATCCATAGTAACCACCAAACCAGAAACAATCCAAATGTCCATTAGCAGGATAAACAAATTGTGGTAGATCTGTTAAAATGGAATAGTACACAGTAATAATAAAGAACTAATTACTGGTATTTTTTAAAAAGAAAGGTATTGTGTGAGGTATACAGTAAGGAATGCTCTGTCTCCTAACAGAGCTGCAGTGACTTTGACTAAGATATTCATGATACAAAGCAGTATGTGCTGACATGAAATAATTATATATTATGTTAGCAAATTGTATTGAGTACTCCTGTTCCAACCCTATGTTCAGTGCTGGGGACTACAATGCCAGCAAAACAGATGTGGTGCCTCCATAGAGCTTGCAATTTGGCTGTAGACTCATACCTTGAGGAAAAGGTAGTATTTTGACACTCTGGCACAAATTCATGGGAATTCACAAAGCATGGTGTCAACATTAAGTAGAGAAATTTGGCTGGACTACAGGATATTCAGAAGTAATTTTAGAAGACTCAGTTACAGTTATTAATTAAATGCCTGCTGAATGCCAAGCAGCATATATTTGTTATGTTTGGGCTGAAATAAGAGCAGAAAGGTGAGTTTGCCATTTAGGAAATCATTTGGCTGCAGGAGGCACAGGGGAAGAAGCTGGGTGGTTGGATTAATATAGGGATGGAAATTTACAGGTGAAAATAAGCATCCAGCAAGGAAGTAGAGAGTACTGATAAGAGGAGGTTGAATGAACTGTAGGTTCTAGGCTTTTTTAACACTCAAAGAGGTTATACTATTTTGCATTCCTATAGCAACGAATGGGTGCCTGCTTCCCTCCCTACAGCCTTCCCAAAAGACTTCTATTATCCAACTTGTACATTAAAATCTAATAACATCTACTAATGAAAAATATTAATCTCCATGCAGTTTTAACTTTAATTTCTCTTATGTGAGGCTGACCATCTTTTCATTTGGTTAAAGAGCTATTTTCATTTGTTTACCTCTGGAGAATGTCTTACCCATTTTTCTATGCTTTCAAGTTCTATATATAGTATGGCTATTAACCTTTGGCCTGTTGCAAAATTTTTTTACATAGTCGGTTTATTAAATTTGGGGGAGAAAGGTTATTTTTTTTCTTTTTTAGTGCAGTCCAAATTATCAATTTTTTCCCCTTATAGGGGAAAGGTTTATAAAATAAGATTGATTATGTTTATCAGGGTCTATTACACTACTCTCTATTTTGATGTATTTTCTGTTAAAAAAGGAGGAGCCTAAATAGTGTGGGAATTTCATCAGTAAGGGCATATTACATCATAGTTTTAAGTGTACAAAAGCAATGTTGAAATGGATCCTTTCCAGTGTACATGCATATGTATGTATTAAGTGTGTGTATACATACTCACAGGCTTAGATACTTAGTTTTACCATACAAATCTCATTTGGCAGATGTTTTCTGAGCATTTACTGTGTACCAGGCACTGCTGCAGAAGTATGTAATTCTCTGACTCTGCCTTTCCGGGAGCTTAGCTGTCCTGTAAATCATTGGTTCGTTTATCTGTCTGCTGCACAGTACTCTTAAGATGTTCAGGATACTGTGGAAACACAAAGGAGAAGAATCAGATATTGGAATCAGGAGAAGTTTCTTAGGAGGCACTGATATTTGAGCTGTTTTAAAATGCAAATGGGTGGGATTGGGGAAAGATTTCCTGGTAAAGGATATAAGCTCTAGATTGAATGGGGATGGAAATGGCATGATGAATTGGGCAAGGAAAAGTATGTATTTCTATGGGTACAGGAACAAGCCTTAAAAGGGCTATCAAATGTTTAAACCTATTTTATGTGAGTTTTTGGATCATAGATAGTGTTTCCTCTTTGTGCTTTTCTGGATTTTTTCCCCAGATTTTTTACGTGGAACACATACTACTTTTGTAGTCAGCAAATATATTTTTTAATTACCTAATTTTCAGTATACTTTTTATACTATTCTTAACTGCTACACAGTAACAGAATAGGGAAACAGCACTGGACTCAAGTCAGGAAACTTCAGTGCTTACCAGTTAACAGCACAATATATAAGTCACACAGCATAAAATTGATGTCATCTTTTTCATATGGTTGTCTTTGAGGTCAGTTGGCAGTACAGTAAAATGTCTTATAATGTATAAAGTACAAAGTTATTATGAC
This sequence comes from Carollia perspicillata, assembly GCA_004027735.1. NCBI lineage: Eukaryota > Metazoa > Chordata > Mammalia > Chiroptera > Phyllostomidae > Carollia > Carollia perspicillata. Next base: position 23,425 of record PVKM010013951.1, on the reverse strand, counting down.
TTGCAAGTAAGATAAACAAGTTAATAGTTCATAGGCCAGCTTTCCAGTTTGGGGAGGAGTAAAGTAAAATTTAAAATTGCTGTCAAATACTAAGTTATTTTATTTTAATGAAAATAAAATAATCTTTTAATGAAGATCTATGTGGTTCAGTAGATTTTCTTGTATATATAGCTAATGACTTTATTTAAGTGTTTCGTCTTTTTATGCGTTTTATTTTTCCTTTAGGTAGTCAAGCCACATACTCCATTAATAAGATTCCCTAACAGAAGAGACAATCCTAAACCCAATGGTAAGTTGCACTTCAGATTTTTTTTTTCAGTGTACATGTATATTTCTACACGAATATCCTATCATAGGCAATGTTTTTCATTTTAAAATTGGGTAGACTTTTTAGCTTTGTATGACTCAACAATAGATGCCTCTGAATTTTTAATGATACAGAGTTTATATAGGGGAATTTTTGTTCTACCTTTCTTTCCTTCTATCCTTTAGATATTGTGAGGAATAATAACCATTTCTATATTTCTCTCCCAGCTAACCTTTTCTTCATTTACTCATTTATCTATTTGTTCAGTCAGTAAATATGTCTTAGATTGCTGTAGACCTTGGCAATCATTGCCTAGAAAGTAACTGAAGATTCTGAACAAGTCCTGTTTTTCTCTGACCCCTCCTTTTTACCAGATCCTCTGTCCCTGTCTTCATTATAAGATATTTGACCCTTAATTCATGGAAAATTTTAACACATTTTATACAGATATTTTTAACTTACTGTAACTCTTGATGAATTAAGATACAGTTGATAAGTAAGTATAAAGGTATTGAGAAAACAGCCCTGGTTGGTGTGGTTCAGTGGATTGAGTGCCTGCCTCTGAACCAGACAGAGGGTTACTGGCTCGATTCCCAGTCAAGGCACATGCCTGGGTTGCAGGCCAGGTCCCCAGTGGCGGGTGTGAAAGAGGCAGCCCTACATTGATGTTTCTCTCCCTCCTTCCCTTTCCCTCTCTCTAAAAAATAAATAAATAAAATCTTTAAAAAAAAGGTTTTGAGAAAACAAATCTCATATTTAGCAGAATTCTCATTCCCTATTGTAAGATATCCTGTTACCTGTGAACTCCACCATATGACAAAACTTAAGTCACTTAGGTTATCCATATGGGTTAAACTCCACTACCTAGAAATTTCATTTTATAAACTTGTTCAATTTAGTAATTCACTCACCTAACACTACCCTCCATATTTGTTTCAGAACTTTATAAAATATTTTTTAAATATTTTATTTATTTATTTTTAGAGAGAGAGCTAGGGAGGGAGAGAAACATCAATGGGTGCCTTCTATATGACCAGGGAACCAACCTGTAACCCAGACATGTACCCTGACTGGGAATCGCATTGATGACCTTTAGCTTTGCGGAAGGATGCCCAACCAACTGAGCCACACCAGTCACAGCCTTTATGAAATTTTATGTAGCTACCCAACTAAGTTACTCTCCAAAACTTACCTCTCAGAATTAAAAATACTTATTTCAAGAATGACTAACAGCAGCTGTGGCTCAGTGGATTGAGTGCCAGTCTGCAAACCAAAAGTTCAATTCCCAGTCAAGAATGACTAGATTACTCAGTAATAGATCATTGAAAATAGTATTTTAAGACATCCAAACAATTTCTCTAATTACATTTTTTTAATTTCAGTATCAGAAGTTCTGAGATCAGCAGGACTACCATCTCACTCTTCTTCAATTTCACAGCATTTTAAGGGAAGTAAATCTCCAGACTGGCCGATGCATCAGGGTCCACCAGACACTGCAGACATAATAAAAACATTACCTCAGAAATATAGAAGGAAACCTATGTCTCAAGAAGAAATGGAATTTATCCAGGTATGTTGTTGATCTTTATCACAATATTGTGCAAAACACCTGTACATTTTTAGTTGTTGGAATTTCATGTCCTGATTTACATGCCTCTCCCATTGTCTTGTCACAGTGTGTCCATAGCTAAGGCACAGATGGTCTCATAGGCCGGGACTGTGAGAAATAAACCATGTCTGAGCCCTCAATTAACGTGCATGAAAGAATATATGTGTAGAAGTATGATATCTAGAAGCAAGAGATATAACCACATGAAAAAAAGTTCTTTACGGCTTGTAGTGATTTTTCAGAGTGTAATGATTTAGGTCAACCTTGAGTCCCTTCCAGATCTGAAATTATTTATAACATTTCTATGAATGCCCACAAGCAATAGAAAAATCTCAAAATTATTTTTAAAAAACTAAAGATCATTTGCTTAAGATAGTGCAAATTTGTATAGTGGCCATGAAGACATTTTTTCTGTGAATGTAATAGCTAATCTTACTGTTTTATTTTTTCCTTTTCAGCGTGGAGGTCCAGAATAATCACTGACAGTGGCTGCTATTTGTCATCAGACAGAAGGATAGTCTTTACAATAAAGGACTTCCAACATGACAAATGAGAAATTGTACATTAAACAACCTTAATAAATATTCTGTAAACAAAAGAACTATATAGAAAATTTAGATGGACGCTTATAACATCTCATAATTTATGTATCTTGGTCAGCTCCTCCACAAGCTTACCTAATTGTTTATATACTTTATACTTATTAAAGTACACATTTAAAATGTTAGCCTATTATTTTACCCTTGATTATTAAGTATTAGTAGTGTTAAACTATTAAAAACACACAATGTCTAGTAAACCATCCTAGATTTCCCATAATTTCATTTTTCTTTCAATTTCTGTTTAGATACGAATCTATCAGGCAGAATTGCTGCTTTTTTGGAAGTGATTTTTCTGAAATACGATGAGTATCAGTGAAATAATGTCTCCATTATTTATTCTTAATTCTCTTAATATTTTTTTATTCACAAAGTTACTGGAGTATAACTGGCTTAATAAGCACATCCTACTCTGAACAATAAAAATATAGCCAAAGTAAAACCAGGGACTTTGTGGTAGTGAGACGCGGGAGTTAACACAAAAGATTATTTGTCACCTATTTTTAGAAAAAAATAAAGTCAGTATAAAATCAGAGATCAACATGAATACAGTATAGCCAGCGACTGTGGACTGTGCCACAGAGCATGAGTTTTGGAGGCAGAGAAACCTAAGTTCAAGTCCTGGCTCCGCTGCTTTACCAACATGAATACAGTATAAGTATAAATGTTTGACCAAAAATAGCAATTTCTTATGTATTCAGGGGTATTAAGAAAATGTTATTCTTTGGTTTATTTTACTGTTTTGATTGTAATGTATGCAAATCCTGGTAACCATTAATTTTCTCAAACTTAATGTCTGAAAGCTTCATAAAATCAACCTAGATATTTACCTTGTTAAGGTGATTTATGAAATTTTAAAAAGGTTTTCCTGTGCCAAGAGTATATATTATTGTGAAAGTAAAGTCTCATAACGTGAAATAAATTTTCTTCCATACCTTTATAGATTTCTAGAATATGCTTTAAAGAAGTCATCCCTAGCCCTGGCCAGGTAGCTTAGTTGGTTAGAGTATCATCCCAATACACCAAGGTTGCAGGTTCAATCTCCAGTTAGGACACGTCAGAAGCAACCAATGGATGCATAATTAAGTGGAATAACAAACCAGATGTTTCTCTTTCTCTCCCTTCCCCTCCCTCCCCATCTTTCTCCCTCTCCCCCTAAAGTCTCTCTAAAATCAATAAGCATATCTTTGGATGAGGATTTTAAAGAATAAAAAAACTAGCACTATTCTCTCCATAGCTTTTGCGTGTCAGTGAAAATTCCAGGCAGTTTTTGTTTTTTTTGTTTTTTACTGTAAGAAACTGGGTTCAGTTAAAGTGACTGGCAGTTTGAAACCCTAACCCTAATACTAACTGAGGACCACCCTTACTAATGCTGCTGTGATAGTCACAATGAAAAAATATGACTTTCAGAGAATTTGCAAGTACAGATGACAAAAAGGCATGTCAGTGGAAATTGCTATCATAAGGATGAACTCCAAAGAAAGATGGTGTCATAAAAAGAACTCTGGGTTGCCCTGCCCAAGTAGTTCAGCTAGACCATCATGTCCACCAAAAGGTTGCAGGTTTGATTCCTGAGCAGGCCTCATACCTAGGTTGAGGGTTTGATCCCCTGTCTGGGCACTCGAGGGGACAACTGATTAACATTTCTTACATCGTTTTTCCCTTCCTTTGTTTCTAAAATAATAAATATATCCTCACCCAAGTATTAAAAAGAATTCTCGGTTGACTCAGAGTAAATAGCCTGTATTTTCATTTACAAGTTAAGCACTTAAATATATGTAAGATCAGCCACATCACTTCATTCAATTTTAGGTTTTTCTCTCCAGTACTATACAGTATGATAGGATCAAGTTAGTATTTTGACTTTGTGACAAGCTACCCCAGAACTTAGGGGCTAAAAAAAACAATAATCTCTTAACATCTTGTGTTTTCTCTGGGTCAGGAATTCCTGCGCTGGTTGGCTAGACAGTTATACCCAGTCAGTGTCTCTCATGAGGTTGCAATCAGATGCTACCCAGGGCTGCACTTCTCTGAAGGCTTGACTAACAATGGCTGGCAAGTTGCTGGCTGTTATCAGGAGGTCTCAGTTCCTCTCCATAAGGCTACTTGAGTGAATTCATAACATGATGGCTGACTTCCCCCAGAATAATCCAAGCATGCAAGGCAGAAGCAGTAATGCCTTTTATGACCTAGACTCAGAAATTACACTTCTGCCATATTTTACTGGTCACGCATAACAGCCTGTTTGTGAGAGAGAACTACACAGTTCATTAACACCAGAAGGTGAGAATCACTGGGACCATGTTGGAAGCATGCCACTACAGTGCGTGGAAGTGCTTTGTAAATTATAACAGGCTGTACAGATGCTGAGTGGTATTTTATACATACAATGACCTAATGAACACAGAATATCACCTAAACACCTTTGTTAACCCTATTTAAAATAAATACCCATATAGGAATTACAGCATGGCATAATGCTGCTGATCATGTCATATGCCATAGCACACTTGAGAACCTCAAGCCTCACAGATGTACTGTCAAATTTAGCTCACTACTTAGCTTATTTTTACCACAAGTGAAGTTATTTTGTTACAGTGATGTCTTTCAGAAGGAACTTTCGCCTAAGTTATGTGACACTGTGGATCATTAGGTATGACTTGTCACAAGATTTAAAAATTAAATGGTAAGCATAGTGTGTTTTCTGCAATGTATGAGAATTTTGTCTATGAATATATCAGAGCTCAGTAAAGACCCAAGTAGTGAAAAGAGCTAGGAGGTGACCAATAGTAGTTACGTAATGGCTAACATAAATTGAGTACTGTCAGACACTTTTCTAAGGGCTCTTGAAGTATAAAATTATTTAAGCTTTGCAGCAACCCAATGAGTAGATCCTATTACAGAGGATGAAACCAGGGACAGAAAGATTAAATGATTTTCCCCAATCATAAATCTAGGGATTGAACTTTGGGCCAGTAGTCAACGCAGGCATCTAGATCCAGAGCAGGAACTCAGCTTTTACACTACATTGCCTTTACTAAATTACATTGTCTTTACTAAATTATAAGCCTTGGTATTCTGCTTTCTTCAACATACCTTGGAAAATCTGATTCTCAACTCAGAAACATCAGATGATCCAGTTCAAAACCTTAGAATTATGCTTCCCTTGCCCCACTCAACTCCACCAACACATATGCAGTCTGTCAGCAAATCCTATTGGCTAGAAGCCAAAATGGTCTGGATTACTGCAATAATTCTTTAACTGGCCTTCTTATTTTCCCTTGCCCACCTCCACCTGCCCCCCACCCTATCAGTCAGTAGTTTGGTCTCTTGCAACAGCCAGAGTGAACCTTTTAAAACATGGCCAGATCATATCATTTGCTCAAAACTCTGCAGAGGCTTTCAGTGATGTCTTTCTTGTCCCACCCTATTTATTTATTTTATTTGTTGGTCTTTTAAGATTTTATTTACTTATTTTTAGAGAGGGAAGGGAGGGAAAAAGAGGGAAAGAAACAAAAACGTGTGGCTGCCTCCAGTGCCCCCTACTAGGGACCTGGCCAGCAACCCAGGAATGTGCCCAAGGCTGTGTATGGAACCAGCAATCTTTTGGTTCACCAGCCACAGCTCAGTCCACTGAGCCACACCAGGCTCGGATGTCCCACTCTACTTACAATTGAAAACCCTAATATCTCTATACCTTTTCCCTGCTCCATGATCTCTATCATACTTATCACTATGTATCATTACATTTTTTTATCGTATTTCACTTGTATGTTATCCGCTCCCATTTGAAGGCAAGGGTATCTGTCTTTTTTTCCTGGTGGATTCCCCAGTCTACAACAGAGCCTGGCACACCTAAGCCCTCATTAAATATCCATTGAATAAGTGAATAACATATGTGTTGATTCAGAAATTTATGAGAAAGTTAAGTACTGATTACAGTTAACACTTGGTTGAGCATTTACTATGCATAACCTTTCTGTTGTCTCATTTAATCCTCACAACCACCTGTGATGTAGTCTACTATTTCCACTTTACATAAGTCTGTTGCACAGCACAAAATTCTTCAGTTGTCTTGACTTTTGTTTCCCTGGCCGTGCTTCATCATAAAGGTACTGACTAATAAGTAAGTATCCCTCTTGACCAGCCTTTAAGAAGTGGGCACGCGCCTAAGTAACCTTTGAGATTGCGGGGCAAGGCGTCCATAGTAACCGTAGCGACAAAACGCCCACGACTAAGAACCAGAAAGGAAGATCAGGGACAAAGGCTGACACTTCCACACTCATACACGACGATTAAGTCCCGAACTCAGCACCGTATCAGAACGCTGAGTCGTCGCCGGTAGTTAAGGAAATATCTAGGTTACAATGGTCATTAGGAGACTCAGGCGGGGACAGCTAAAAACCACCAGCTTCCAACGCCACGTGACCACGTGAGAAACAACCCCTTCCGGGTTGCTCCGCGGAAAAACCAACGAGCTCTACCTTGCGTAACTTCCGTGGGGCCGGACCTATTTAAAAGTACCCACGCCCATCCCGGAAGGGGGTGTAGCTAGTAAAGCGTCAGAACCTAGTGGACGGAAGTGGCTGTTGGAGGCTTTAAGGTAGCTTTAAATTCCTGCGGGCTTAGGACATAGCTCTTTCCAGCTAGTGTCGGGCTTCGCGTGCGGATGGCTGTGGACGTGAAGTCGCGAGCAAAGCGTTATGAAAAACTGGACTTTCTCGGGGAGGGACAGGTGAGGCTCTCCTGGATTCGGGGGATCCTGAGGGGATGGCGCCGGGTCGCCTGCCCTCTTCACTGGTTTTCTGGTGCAAGCCAGAGGACTGGTCTTTGGCCGAGGCTGCCCCGACACAGCTGCTGCCCCGGTGTCCATTCTGAGCGGCCCTCTCCTTCCTGAATTACAGACAGGAACGGGACGTGGACTGCCCGACTACATTTCCAGCTGCCACGAGCCCGCTCCAAGAGCCCTTGATTCTTCGCTTCTCCAAATCTAAAGTTAAAAGACAAATACAGAAATTTTCCCACAAACTTATGTTATTTTTGTTTTTCTCTCTAGTTTGCTACGGTTTACAAGGCCAGAGACAAGAACACCAACCAGATTGTAGCCATTAAAAAAGTGAGTTACAGTTTGTTTTCTTTGAGTTTCTTGGAAGATGCAGGTGTGTGTAAGCTGGCCGTTTGACTAATCTTGACCGTGCTCTGCTGATGAGCACTTACGTCATCGACAAAGCGAAATTTGTGAGTGCCTTGTGTTCCAAGATGGAGATTTTTGTTCCATTGGTTGGGATTGAAATGAAGATGAAGCTGTATGTTTGCTTTATAAACTCAGACGTTAGCAAAGGGGGTAAAGACTGCCAATCCGTTAGGTTCTCAGAACTATTTAATGTCACTCCGACTCACGTGCATCCACTCTGTGCATCATTTCTGTATTTTCTGTGTTCAGATTTACCATGAAAGGCTTTCACCAACATTAAGAACATTGATGTGCATGCGTTTTTAAAATGATTTAACTAGCTTTTTTTATTTGCATGCATTCAAGAAATTAAGGTTACATTTAAATGACTTTCTATATGCCAGGCACTTTCACCTACATTTTTTTCATTTAACCCTCAAAACAGCCGTGCAAAATAGGTAAAGTGTTTCTACTTGACACTTGAGGTACCTGAGGCAAAGAGAGATTAGGTGGTTTGTCAAGATGATACACAGGTAGCAATTGCTAAAGCTGAGCCATAAGTCCAGGTGTCCTGCTGCCAGGTTGATTGCCCTTTCCCTACTACTGCAATCAATAACCCTCTCAAGGAGGGGCTGGCTGTTCTCAAGGCCTATTGATGAGGTAAGTGATCTCCACCTTCCTATTGTTCCTGTTGCTGCTCTTTGCTACTTTGAATCTGTTTTTCCTTTAAAATGCCTAACTCCTTTGAAGAATATTTTCCTTATTAATTTAACATCTGGCTCCCTCTCCATTGTTACCTTTTTTACTTTTTTTTTAATCCTCGCCCAAGGATATGTTTATTGATTTTGAGAGAGAAACATCAGTGTGAGAGAGAAACCTCAATTGGTTGCCTCCAGTAGACACCCTGAGTGGGGACAGACCCTGCAGCCTAGGTATGTGCCCCATCTGGGACCAAACCTGCAACCTTTTTGGGGTATAGACAGTGTTCCAACATTGCCTATACTCCAACTGAGCCACCCAGTCAGGGCTCTTTTTTACTTTTTCTGACTTTTCTAATCTCATTTTCCAGTTTATGTTCTATAATCCAGCACTCTAGCTACTCCTTTGTAAAATCCTTAACTCTCCTTACCCTTTCTAAAGTTATCTTTTCAATTTAAGTCCTGGTTCTTGATACTGTAAGCCACACTGATCTTTTTGTTCCTTGAACACATTAAATTCAAGGTGTAGCTCAGTGGATGGAGCGGGGGCCTGCAAACCAAAGGATTGTGGTTCGATTCCCAGTCAGGGCACATGCCTGGGTTGCAGGCCAGGTCCCCAATAGGGGACACACGAGAGGCAACCACATATTGATGTTTCTCTCCCACTCTTTCTCCTTCCCGTCCCCTCTCTCTAAAAATAAATAAATAAAATAGTTTAAAAAATTCATTCCAGTCCCAGGACTGCTTCATTTGCTTTGCGTTCTGGCTAATATATTTTTCTTCTAAAACTTGGCATGGAAGATTCATTATCACTTAGATTACACTCAAATATCTCTTCACCTAGACACCTTTGCTGGCCACTCTAACTAAAACAGGCATGCCTCCCTCCTTCCCTAGTGTTCTTTGCCATATTTATCTATTATCTTCACAGCATTTATTAAAATATAATATACTCTTATCTATGAGTTTATTATGTGTTTACTTCCACTCAAATTACACTTACAGCTATGACTAGTACATTTGTAGGTGCTCATTAAAAATGTATTCACTTGCCCTGGCTGAATGGCTCTCGGTTGGAGTGTCATCCTGTCCACCAAAGGTTTCAGGTTCCGTCCTGGTTGAGGCCCTTACCATAGGCAGCCTGTTGATGTTTCTTCTCTCTCTCTCTCTCTCTCTCTCTCTCTCTCTCTCTCTCTCCCCCCCCAATTCCTCCCTCCCTCCCTTCCTCTCTCTAAAAATCAATAAAACATATCCTAAAATGAGAATTTTTTTTAATGTATTCACTTGACTGAATCATATAATCTCTTCAAACTGTTGTCATATTGAGTTCTGTAGTTGTCTGAAAGTCCTAGTGGGCTTTTTGTTTGCTTACTTTTAACATAAATTAGGGTAGAAGCCATCCTGTTTCTGTGATAAACTTTTACCCTTTGAAGGTGACTCAGTGAGACCAGTGGTCCTAATTTAATACATGGTTTTGACTAAATATGTAGCCCCAGCACCCTATTCAGTTTCTTCACTGCATGCCCTGTAGCCTTAGCCCTTTCCCTCCCTAGTCATTAACCCCTTGAGGCAACCAGAAACAGTGGACATACCTTGACTAAGGGTTACAAGGTGTGGGTTTCTGTTAAGCTGAAGGTACTATCTTGACCTAAATTGTTTCAGCTCCTGAGCCCTAAGGTGGAACAACCCCCTGGCTACTTTTCCATGAAACCAGGCAGAGTGATGCCAGAGCAGACCTCAGAGCTGTCCTCAAGACCTGAAGAAATGATTTATTAACCCTTACCTCACCCCTGGCCAATCAGCTTCCAATACAACCCTTAACCTGTAACCCGTGGTGTCTTGTGATTTTGCCCTGTATAATATGAAAGCTATGTGCCATTGGAGGTTTGAGCTTTTGAGCATTAGCTTCCCATTCTCCTGGGTGGTGCCATTTATAATAAAACAGTCAGTCTTTCTCCATTGAAGTTCTTAATGTTTGGTGTTTGGTTCTGCTAGTGCTGAGTGGACAAACTTTCTGCTTGATAACAATAGTAGAATCTTCTTTTACAGTTTATCTTATTTCAAATAATACATCTTTGTGGTTCAAAAAGTTAATTAGTAGGTTGAGGCTTTTTAACATACCTGACTCCTATACCCCTCTTGTACACTCCTTAGAATAATCACTTTCAACTCCTATAACTTTTCCTCCATTTCTTTAAATAATTTGCTTATGTCTTTATTTCTTGAGTGGCTTTCAATATGTAATTCAAAAACTTAAGGGGCAACAAATGATAGGTGCTTGATCCTTTCTTATATTACTTTTGTCTTTCTGATTCGTGATTCCCATTCCCTTCTTGCTTACTAATACTAATTACATATGAGTTGCTGTATGTTTTTGCTGTAGTTTTTTTAAGTGTATGTGTCATTAAGTCTAAATAACTTAACATATGTTTAATGTTTGTTTGTTTTTTCCTCTAACAGATTAAACTTGGACATAGATCAGAAGCTAAAGATGGTAAGTTATTTTCATGTAATTTGACAGAACAAGAAAGGTTTTTATTTCCACTGAGGAAATGAGTGAAATATTAATTAGAGTTAACAGTGGTTCTGGATAGAGTTATTGCAGGGTCCCAGAAGAGTAAAGGTAGACTCAGGAGAGAGACAGGATATTTGTGACTTCCACCCTTTGGATGTAGACAAGAACATTCAAGTCATCATAGTAAATGGAAAGCAGCAAGGGTATTAGTGTCTTGTTTTGCTGTCTTCATGTTTCAGGTGTGGTTACAAGCCATTGTTTCTTCATTTTCTGAACTTCTAATTACTTCCAAAATTCAGCATATACCTTCATGGAAGTACACAAAGCTCACTATAGAATTCTCATCCCTCTTCCAAAGCTATGTTTGCTAGAGTGCTAAGCCCTCTTTAGTCATCAAAAAAGGACCCATTGTCTATGTAACACCTAGTACCAGATCTTATTTTTTATTTTGAGTTCCGTCCTTTGAATTGGGAAAGATACTGTGTTATCACTAGTCTGCTGTTAGCATGAAGAATCTGCTGCTAATATTGGTAGGGCAAGCTTATACCTTAGTGTCTGTATGCTGCACATGTTTTATTCCAGCAGTCTTTAGAACTGATATTTTAGAACTAAAATGAGTACATTTTTAACCATTTATCATGGTCTGTGTAAAGTTATTTTTAAAATAAAGCATGTAAAAGAAAAACAGATGTCATTAAAATTGTTGAAATAGCCCTTACTTTTCCATAGAATATTCACTGCTATTTCCTGAGGTCTAACCTTCCCCCAAAAATGTTTGTAAGGAGATCTGAGAATTATTTTTCACTTTTTGCTTTGCCTTTTTATATAGGTATAAATAGAACAGCCTTAAGAGAGATAAAATTATTACAGGAGCTAAGTCATCCAAATATAATTGGTGTGAGTATGATCTAAATTGTTTCCGGGATTCGGGACCCTGCCTTTCTTAGTATGTTGGCTGAAGGCTCAGCAAAATGAATTGTTCTAAGCAAGCCTAGAAAAAAAAGCTTAAAAGCTTATCAGTCTGAAATGTATTTTCTGTCCTAGTTGTTCCTATAGACAGTGTCTTTAAAACTGTACAGCTGAGGAAATAAATGAAATACAGGCTAATTTGTCAAGTCGTTTTGAAGCCTAGAGAGCTGTTGCACATGTAAGACCTTGAGCACATTCCCTCGCAGCTCCGTGCCATAGTCCCTGCCTTATAGGGCTGCTGGGAAGCTACCTAACTGAGAACGTGTACAGTACCTGGAGAAGTGGCTGGCATAGAGAGTGCACTTGTTCAGTGAACGAGAGCTGCTATTGCAACTTACAGGGTTTTCTTAGGTAGGAATTTCTCTGAAGTGGAGACTGAGGTGAGGTTTTGGTTGATTCATTTCTCAATTGTAAGTCCTAAAATTTCGGGGGAGAGGTTAAGTATTTAGTGATTTTTAAAAAATTAATAAAGTTTATATTTTTGTGCCTCAAAGTACTGATTCTCAACAAAAAGAGAGAGAGAGATAAATGTCAAATTTAATAAAATTGCCTAAATTCTACAGGGAATTACCAACTGCCCAAATGCTTGTTTAAATTTTTAAAAATTATTTAGTCGGTATAATGTTGCTATGTATTTAATAAAGAATGACATCTTGATTTTTTTTTTAATTTCGTTTTGCAGCTCCTTGATGCTTTTGGACATAAATCTAATATTAGTCTTGTCTTTGATTTTATGGAAACTGACCTAGAGGTAAGGTTAAGATGCCTAAAAGAATGTTTTTTTTTTCTTTTTTTTTTTTAATTAAAATTTTTTACCTTTTTTTCTTACAGCATAGGAACCTCACAGACTGAGGTCAGACTCCACAATTGATTCTTTTTTTTTAAGATTTATTTATTTTCAGAGAGAAGGGAAATGAGGGAGAAATAGAGGGAAAGCAACATCAATGTGTGGTTGCCTCTCATGTGTTCCCTACTGGGGACCTGGCCTGCAACCCAGGCATGTGCCCTGACTGGGAATCGAACCGGCAACTCTTTGCTTCACAGGCCCGTGCTCAATTCACTGAGCTACACCTGCCAGGGCCTTTTTCTCTGTTTTTCAAGAGAACCTAAATGTTTATTTTCTACTTATCAAGATACTAATAGTCAAAAGAATGCTTAATTTTGAAATCTGGATATACCTAGGATCTTCCGAGTTGTTTAGCCATATTCTCAATGTTAAGTACAAAGATTTGGATTTTTATTAGCATTTGTCTACCAAGTTGTCCTATACCTTACTGACATTTTTATTTTTGTGTTTTTTTAATTGATATTTTTAGAGAAATGAGAGTTAGGCCTTTGAAAATTTAGTACTTCTTTTCCATATTATCACAGAATATCAGTCAACCTTTGAAAGCCCAGTTTCTTTTTGAGAAAAGTAAAGTCTTATGTTTTTCGTTACTATTAACTGAATCTCAAAAACTGACAGTCCAAGGGTATGAAGCAACTGGAATTCTCATGCATTGCTTGTGAGACTACAAAATGGTACAGCTACTTTGGCCTTGGCTGGGTAGCTCAGTTGGTTAGAGCATCATCCCAATACACTAAGGTTGTGAGTTTGATCCCCAGTCAGGGCACATACAAGAAGCAACCAATGACTATATAAATGAGTGGAACAACAAATCATGTTTCTCTCTCTCTCTTTTCTTTCCTCCCTCTATTTCTGAAATAATTAAATTTAAAAAAAATTTTTTGTAAATGGTACAGCTACTTTGGAAAATAGTTTGGCAATTTCTTTTTCTTATCACATATTTTATTAATGTTCTACTACAGTTGTCCCAGTTTTCCCTCTTTTGCTCTCTTCCACCCAACCCTTCTCCCACCCCATCTCACAGTCAATCCCCACCCTGTTCATGGGTCATTCATACATGCACCCTGAGTGGTCCTTTCCCTTTCTTTCCACCCTTATCCCCCTCCCCACTCTCGTCTGGTTGTTGTCAGTCTGTTCCTTGTTCCCATTCCTCTGGTTCTGTATTGCTTGTTTGTTTGGCAGTTTCTTATACAGTAAAATATACATTTAAAGTATGCTCTAGCAATACTACTCCTAGGTATTTATCGAAAAGAAACAAAAACACACCTACACAAAGATAAATTGGTACACAAATGTTTAGCTTTATATAATTGCCCAAAGAGAAAACAGTCCAAAGAGCTTTCACCCAGTAAATGTATGAACCAACTGTGGTATATCCATAAAATGGCATACTATTTGGGAATAAAAGGAAATGAACTAATATGTGCAACAATATAACAAATCTCAAGTACATTATAGTAAATAAAAGAAGCCTAGTATAAAAGGCTATATGTTGTATGGTTCCGTAAAGTAAAGGAACAGAAATCAGATCAGTGGTTGCTGGGGTACAAGGAAGGACTGAGTATAGAGGGGCCTGAGAGAGTTTTGGGGGATTATGAAACTATTCCCTGATTGTACTGGTGGTTATAGAACTGGGTGTGTTCATTAAAATTCATGGAACTACGCCCTAAAAAGGGTGCGTTTTACATAAATTTGATCCTAAAAAAATAAAATGGGAATTTTTAGCTCATATAATTCAGGAGTCTAGGAATAAACTGGTTTTAGGCACAATTTACAAACAATGCCATCAGAACTCAGTTTTGCACTTTATTTTCTTTTCTGTTGCCTTCATTCATGGGCATAATTTCTCCATATAGTGTCTCAGGCACTTAGCTAGGCTTATATCCTTAGAGTTTAATAATCCCTGAGGAAAGAAGTTCTTTGTTCCTTTTGATTCTGGCACAGCTATGTGGTCTGGTTGATTGGCTTGACCAGGATCACATGTCTACCCCTGAACCAATCTCCTGGACAGCAGGCTGCGGTAGTCATTGACTGTGCTTGGGTCATGAGCCTACTTCGAGAGGCCACAGGCAGTGGTCAGTCCATTTTTCACCACTCAGATTGAGCTGGGAACAGGTAGTTTCCCAAAGCAATGTCAAATGCTCTTATCAGAAGGGCCTTTAATTCTGGGGCAGGTGAAAAAACAAAGCAGCAAGAGAAAAAGCACTGCTTTTTCTCCAAACCAAAGATACTTTCCCTGATCACATGATGGGAAATTCGGACAGTGCTTCCTAAGGAGAGTTGGGCAACCTTTCTTGAGATTCGCCTGTATGAATATATTCATTTTATGTCTGTAAATGATTTTATATGGTGGTATTTATTTGTAATAATAAAGGTACCTGTACATTGTACACCTGCTTTACAGGTTATAATAAAGGATAATAGTCTTGTGCTGACACCATCACACATCAAAGCCTACATGTTGATGACACTTCAAGGGTTAGAATATTTACATCAGCATTGGATTCTACATAGGGTAAGGTTTTTAACCTGGTATGGTAACCTCTTTATGTTGTTAGGTTTTATGGAGCTAGTTTATTACCTAAATCGTCTGAATATGTAAACTGTTAAAGAAAGATGTAGCTGGACTGTTTTATCCCACCTTCTTCCTTGGTGTGTTCCCTCCAGTCGTCCACCAGGTGGTGCTGTGAGGACTGTAAATCACTGAAATTTAGACATGGAAGAGACCCATCCTTAATATTTTTCAAAAATGAAGAATTGTTAGGTTATTTAACCAAGGTTAGATATATTTTTCAAGGTCAGTAGCTGCTGACAGTATTACAACCTAGATCTTTGGCTTTACGTCTACTGTTCTTTGTGCTATACCATTGTTATCAGGGAAAAAACACAGTGAAAATCTGGATTGAATTATACAATGCTAAAATTCCTTTAGAAAAATAATATTTCTGGTAGTCTAAAATTCTATGAAGTAATGAAATACAATTTCTGAAATAGTTGAGCCATTCTTCTGAACATTTAGCTGTTGTAACAAGACTGAAAATTTAGATAGGTAGATATTCTTAGGCACCCTATTTAGGTAAATAGCTAAAGAGTGTGTAATTTATAGTTGGTAACTTTCATACCTTAAACTTGGAATCCTGTTTAGGTTATTGCTAATATCTTCTTAGCATACATTTTGAGACTATGTTCCTCATCCTTTCTAAATGTATGATATTTTTCCTTACTAAATTCACATAAATTGTTGTTATTAAATTAGTGGCAGCAGCCATTTATTGAGTATTCACTGTGAGTTTGTCATTACACTAGGCTTTTTGCAGAAAATATTAAATACAAGTTTCATAGCAACTCTGTAAGGTAGGTAAATTTAAGTTCGGTGAAATTAGGTACCTTGACCAAGGTCTCACTAGGTAATATGACCAATTTTGTTTTGCATTAATGTTTTACCTCAGTGAAAAAATATTGATTGTTTAATTTGGGGTGTTACCCTACTTTTGCTAAGTTTAAAGTTAAGCCAGCTAAATGTTTTGTTATGGTAGTCTCACACACCCTTCTTACTCATTTGTTTAAAACATGTAGGATCTGAAACCAAACAACTTGTTGCTAGATGAACATGGAGTTCTAAAGCTGGCAGATTTTGGCCTGGCCAAATCATTTGGGAGTCCCAATAGAGCTTACACACATCAGGTTGTAACCAGGTAAGAATCCCTTAAATAACTCAAAGTTTATATTGTACAGGATATTAATGACAAGTGAGCATCATTTGGCTTCTCGTAGCAGAATTCAGGAATCATTGTTGATGTTTTGCTGAAAATACAGCCATTTTTGTGTTATGTCTATCCTACCACAGTGAGAAAAAATACAGCCCTTCATTCCAACAAGAGTTGTATTAAATCTGTCCTCAGACATTTATCTAGTAACTTTTCAGATTAATTTATATTTCTTTTTTTTTATAATGAAGACCATACCATCTTTTTTTAGAGGGAGAAAGGGGAAGGTAGAGAGAAAGAAAGGGAGAGAAACATTGATGTGAGAGAGAAACATTGATCAGTTGCCTCTCACACGCACCCCAACCAGGACGGAACCTGCAACCTAAACATGTGCCCTGACCTGGAATAAAATCAGTGACCTTTCACTTTACAGTATGATGCCCAACCAACTGAGCCATACTGTACTGGTTGGGGTTAATTTATGTTTCTTTGACATTTTAATTAGGTAGTGTATAACTTTAGTAATTATTTTACATTATCACCTGATTTGGAGGGCTGTGTTACTTTATTAGTCATGATTCCATATATTATGTCATTCAGTGTGAATGAAAATTCTCTAAACAAAGAAGTGCATTGATGTTTTAATTTTTCATATTATTATACTTATTTTCTTTTTACCTTTTTGTTTTTCTCTTTACTCAAGGACATGCTTATTTAATTTAGAGAGAGGGGAATGGAGGGTAAAAAGAGGGAGAGAAACATCAATGTGAGAGAGAAACAATGATCAGTTGCCTCTCATACAGTCCCCAACTAGGGACTGAATCCTCAACCCAGGTATGTGCCCTGACCGGAAATTGGGCCTATGACCTTTTGGTTTACAGGATGACACTCCAACCAACTGAGCCACATCAGCCAGGGCTATACTTGTAATATTTTATGTTTATACTTTTTATATACACAAATTAAAAATCATATTAAATAGATAGGGACAATAGATTTTATCTTTTTTTATCAGGGTGGCATTTTTTAATTTCCAAGACTTTTTTAAGAATCAGAGAAATCTTCATTTTCTGTATTTATTCCTTTAAGTTACTTTGTCAACTTCTTCCAAGTAGATCTCAGTGAGCATCAATCACCTGAACCTTAGTAAGACATAAGGGATATAAATAGTTATTCATGTAATTGCTGGAAAGATTAAGCTGATGGGATTAATTTCAGGAATTTAGGAAAATAGGGACCCACATACAAGCCACTGTATACAGGGCTTTTCATCTGTCAGTTTCTTATGTTTTCTTTTCATGCAAATCAAATGCTAGTAATAGGTCAAGTTAATGAAGACTGAGAATTGACAGATGAATGATGTGGATATCATTGTTGACCTAGACAAGAGCCACTTTATTGGAGTGGTAGGAATGAGAGCCTGATTGAAAAGAGCTTAAGAGGCTGAGAGAAGAGGACTTAGAGACAATAAGAGCAGACAGCTCTTCAGACTGACCAGAGAATAAGGAGGTAGCTGTTAGGGGAAGTAGGATCTAAAGAAGTTTTTGTTGCTTCTTCAGTTTTAAGCGTATTTTTTAGAGCCATAGAAATAATGGTATGTTTGTATATTCATGGTAATTAGTAGAGAACAGAAAGTTGATGTAAGACAAAGAGGAGAGAATTGCAGGAGCAATATCCTTGAAAACAGGCAAAAGACATGAAAGTCAAATTGAAAGATTGACTTTAACATAGTCAAGGGTAATTACAGATAGGAAGGCGGATTGTGTGAGTACAGAGGACTGTAGGTGAATCTGGAGAAAACTGAATTTCGCCCTGGCTGATGTGGCTTAGTGAATTGAGCACCAGCCTGCTAACCAAAGGGTCAACAGTTCAATTCCCAGTCAGGGCACATGTCTGGGTTGCCAGCCAAGTCAGGCCCCCAATAGGGGGCATATGAGAGGCACCCACACATTGATGTTTCTCTCCCTCTTTCTCCTTCCCTTCCCCTCTCTCTAAGGATAAATAAATATTTTTTAAAAAGAAAAAACTGAATTTCATCAGTGAGATGATGTTTCACTGAGTTTTCACTAAGAAATACTTCAATAACTTTATTTTAACATGACTATATTTCTTTTTGTTCTTCAGGTGGTATCGAGCCCCTGAGTTACTATTTGGTGCAAGAATGTATGGTGTTGGTGTGGACATGTGGGCTGTTGGCTGTATATTAGCAGAGTTGCTTCTAAGGGTAAGTCTTGAATTGCTATATACACTTCAATATTGTTACAGGTATTTGTTCTTAAAATTTGTGGAGGAATTAATCTTCCCAGAGAGAAGAGCAACATCCTTACAACAAAATGCTAACAAACAGACCAATTAAAAAAAAACCCTACCCCAATACAATCTTTTTATTAATGCTAATGCGAGATGAGAATACCTCCCATTTAGGACAATAAAGGTTTCGTTGTTGATCATTTCTGTCTTCCAAAATATAACTGTAATAAAACCTTTATTGGGCTATAATATGACAATGTCTCTACAGTAACTTAATATGTTAGGGTGAACTTTTGTCCCTGGGATTTTGTATGGGGCTGTTTAAATGTACAGTTTAAAGCAAGGGTGTCGACACTTCCAGCCAAGATGGAGGCGTAGGTGGAAACACTTTGCCTCCTCCCACAATTAAGATTAAGGGCAACAAATATTTACGAACAATAACACAACTGGAACACAGAAAATTGAACTACGGAAGTCCGACAACCATTCAACCAGACCGGTAAAAGGGGCGGAGTCGGCTGAGAGGGAACCCAGCAGGAAAAGGCTGTGGCTGGCAGACCCGGGAGCTCTGGGGAGCGTAGGTGGCATGGAGCTTGCCGACAAGGCAAGCAGGGTGGTTAGCCTGGGGGAGAAGGCAAGCAGAGCATGTAGGGCACGCAGGGTGGTTGGCTGACCACAGACACATATGCGCGGACAGATAAACTAGGCAAGAGCGGGCAGTGAGACGGACCGCACAGCCCAGGGCCCCAGTGATGGGAAATAAAGCCAAAAAGGGGCCAGGAGAGGCTCCCAGCTTCACAGGAGAGGTCGTTGGGGAGACCCGCAGGGTCCCAGAGCGTGCATAGGCCCGCCCACCTGGGAACCAGCGCCAGGGGACCTGTTTGCTTTTGGGAGGCAGCAGAGGGGATACAAATCCAAGAGAGTGTGGAACAGGTGCCATTGTTCCCTCTCTGACCCCGCCCCCACAGACAGCGTCACAGCCCAGCAACTGGGTTGCCCCGCCCTGGTAAAGACCTAAGGCTTTGCCACCCATAGGTAACAGGCGCCACCTGACCAAAAATGACTCAAACAGAAGAACAGCTCTGAGTCCCAGAGCCAATACTTTTAAGCAACCAAGAGATAGCCAACCTATCAAATGCACAGTTCAAAGCACTGGTGATCAGGATGCTCACAGATAAGGTCAAGTTCAAGGAGTTCATCATCACCAAGCCCTTCCTATATGAAATGTTAAAGGGACTTAATCTAAGAAAAAGATAAAAAATATGAACAGTAAAAGGACAGCAAACTCAGAGTTACTAACATCCATACCTAAAACAAAAGCAGACTAAGCAGTCACCTAAAACAGGAACAGAGCCACAGAAATGGAGATCACGTGGAAGGTTAGCAACAGGGGAGTGGGAGGGGAGGGTGGGGAGAAGGTACAGAAAATAAGTAGCATAGAAGGTGGGGAGAAAACAGGGAGAGGGCAAGAGTAGTGTGGGAAATGTAGACGCTAAAGAACTTATGATACATGGACATGAACTAAAGTGGGGGGAATGTGGGTAGGAGGGGGTGTGCAGGGTGGAGGGGAATGAAGGGGGGGAAATGGGAGAACTGTAATGGCATAATCAATAAAATATATTAAAAAATAAATTCTGGTGTTAGTAGCATGAATTTGGTCTATTAGAGAAATATGAAAATTATTAAGTATATAGGAAATAGGCCCTAAAAGAAAGAATAAAAGAACTGGACTCCTTTTGTACAAAATAAATAAATAAATAAAGCAAGGGTGTCCAACCTTTTGGCATCTCTGGGCCACACATTAAATATATCGGGACATGTAATCCCACACAAGAAATCTCATAATGTGTTAAGTAAATTTACAGTTTTATGTTGGGCTGCATTCACAGCCATCCTGGGCTGTATGCAGCTGTAGGCTACAGGTTGGACCACCCCTATAGGCTATGTAATACCAACCACTGCAGCTGTAACTCTAACTAATGTTGAACCTCATGTGAGCGAGTCATTTTAGCTCAGTTCAAGCAGAGCAGACGTGGTGGTTCTACTGACACCATTTTACAGTAAAGCATCCTTGCTCTGCCCTCATTGGACAGAAAGATGCTGGCTCAGAAACTTTTCTTTAAAGTTCAGGTTAGCCCTTCAGAATGTTGAAGAGTAAGGAATATTAGGGAATCCTTCTGAAGCTGGTTTTTTCTCCCTGCATTCCAGATTCCAGTCCCTATTCTTTCTCCTCAAGCCATATTTAAAGAAATGTGAACCCAAGACATAAAAATATAGTTATTTATTTCCTTGAACACAAAAGGCAGCTTCTGTACACCAGAGAAAAATTACCTTCTTAAACATCATTCTTTTTTTTCCCCCCCAGTTTAGTGTCAGTTCTGTGCACCGTTTTGAGCTCATCCCTCTGGGTGCTTGCAGAAAAAACCCTCACATTTAGACTTGAGGATGACATAGTCTTTGTTGCTATACTGAGTCCTGTGAGTTAGCTGCATGGCAACTCTGCTGATACAATAAACATAGAGTTTACCACAAACCCACATTTGACAGTCTATGAGCAACTAAAAGCACCGTGCACTCGTGACCAAGAAAAAGAACAGTTCCCTAGCCTCTATTGTTAGGACTTACTCCTCCACTGAGAAAGTAAGGGGAGACGGTTTAGAAATTGTGGATGTGACTACAATCATAGTGGGAGTCTTACCCTTTGGCATCCTTGCTGGAATCATTATTAAGGTTACGAAGAAATGGGCACGTAGCCCTAATTGATGAAGAATTGTACCATTTTCCCATATTTTTGTCCTGAACAATTAAGAAAAATATATTTTTTAAAGATTTTATTTTTAGAGAGAGGGGAAGGGAGGGAGAAAGAGGGAGAGGAACGTCAATGTGTGGTTGCCTCTCGTATGCCCCAAACTGGGAACCTGGCCTATAACCCAGGCGTGTGCCCTGACTAGGAATCGAACCATTGACCCTATGGTTTGCAGGCCCACACTCAATCTACTGAGCTATACCAACCAGGATATTTCTTATTTTTAAACTGTCCATTTGCTCATTAGGAAATATGATGTATGGAAATGTTCTCCATGAAGTTCTAGATCTGTAGTGAGATCCTGTAGTCCAAACGGATAATAACTGGAAGCAGAATAGTTATATAACATTATCATATATAATTGTAAATTATATCTTTTATTTACCTTATATAATTACAATGGCAAACTATGTCATAGTATTATATAATATTGATAGTTATAATAATATTGAAAGCAGAATAGTTAATAGAAGGGTTTGCTATTAGCATTCATCCCTTTTCTGTAGTGTTGTTTTTCTTTTATATAAATTTTATAAAAGTAGGATTAGGCCTTGGCCGTGTAGCTCAGTTAGTGTCATCCAGATATGCCAAGGTTGCTGGTTTGATTCCCGATCAGGTCACATTCAAGAATGAGGCAAAAGCCCTGGCTGGTGTGGCTCAATGGATTGAGCACCAGGCTGAGAACCAAAGGGTCACCAGTTTGATTCCCAGTCAGGGCACATGCCTGGGTTGTAGGCCAGGTCCCCAGTGGGGGGTGCACAACCACACATTGATGCTTTTTAAAAAAAGAATTAACCAATGAATGCATAAATAAGTGGAACAACAAATCTAATCTCCCTTCTTCCTCTCTAAAGTCAATAAGTAAAAATTAAATAAATACTGTTTTTAAAAAGTAGGATTAAAAAGCTACTTAAACTAGAAAACAGAAGAGCAGTAATAAGCCTATATCTAACCGAAGTAGTTGATACAGTTCAAATCATTTTAGGAGAAATGTGATCTACATTTTGAATCCCGTATTTTTTTTGTTTGTTTTTTAAACATTTTATTGATTATGCTATTACAGTTCTCCCATTTCGCCCCCCTTCATTCTCCTCTACCCTGCACCCCCTCCCACCCACATTCCTCCCCTTTAGTTCATGTCCTTGTGTCTTAAGTTCTTTAGCTTTTACATTCCCATACTATTCTTGCTCTCCCCCTGTCTATTTTCTACTTACCATCTATGCTACTTATTCTCTGTACCTTTTCCCTCTCTCTCCTCTTCCCACTCCCCTGTTGCTCTCCCTCCATGTGATCTCCATTTCTCTGGTTCTGCTCCTGTTTTAGGTGTCTGCTAAGTCTGCTTTTGTTTTAGGTGTGGTTGTTAATAATTGTGAGTTTGCTGTCATTGTACCATACATGGTTTTTTATCTTCTTTTTCTTAGATAAGCCCCTTTAATATTTCATATAATAAGGGCTTGGTGATTATGAACTCCTTGAACTTGATCTTATCTGAGGAGGACTTTATCTGTCCTTCCATTCTAAATGAAAGCTTTGCTGGATAGAGCAATCTTGGAAGTAGGTCCTTGCCTTTCATGACTTGGAATACTTGTTTCCAGCCCCTTCTTGCCTGCAAGGTCTCTTTTGAGAAGTCAGCTGACAGTCTGATGGGAACGCCTTTGTAGGTAACTGACTCCTTATCTCTTGCTCCTTCTAGAATTCTCTCCTTCATTTTAATCTTTGGTGATGTGATTATGATGTGCCTTGGTGTGTTCCTCCCTGAGTCCACCTTCTTTGGGACTCTCTGAACTTCCTGGACTTCCTGGAAGTCTATTTCCTTGGCCAGATTGGGGAAGTATTATTTATTATTTGTTTGTTATTTGTTCAGATAACTTTTCCACTTGTTTCTCTTCCTCTTCCCCTTCTGGTAGCCCTATAATTCGGATGTTGGAACGTTTCAAGATGTCCC
>PVKM010013950.1:0-29676 GCA_004027735.1 Carollia perspicillata | reverse complement strand
TGTGAGTTGGATCTAGAAAGCAGTGAGGTTGTGGGAGGTCAGATTCTGGGGTAAGGTGAGGGTAAAGGATAGTAAATAGGTGTAGGGTGTGAGAGAATAGAGTTAACCTCCACAATAATAGAGTTCAGGAGACTGTGACATGGGCTAAAATCCAGGAAGGGTGCTGAGAAGTATTTACAATTATGTGGAACAGCAGTTGTTTACAATAATATTAGAGCAACACTCATATGCCATAATCTACGTGATCTGAATAACATGGACAGGGGTTATAGGACTTAGAATAGTGTGCTAATGGAACACAAGTCACGTTAAGGACAGTAAATTAGCAATACATTGTGGAAGAGAGAACAGGGGAAACCTGTTAAGTGGTATAATATAACCCGCCAAGCAAAGAAGACTATACAGAAAGAAGGGGAATACAAAGATACTATTAAAATAAAAGATGTAACAATAATGAAAAAATAATAATAATAATACAAACATGCAGCAACTTGCAGTTTCCCTGCGATAGCCAAGTGAAATTTGTCTCACTGCCTCAGCTGTTGGGTTGCCCCCTCTTTGAGTCCACCTCAGGTCTTTTCACAGTTCCACGTTTTTTTCTCATTTGTGGGTATTTAAAAAAAAAGGCAGGAGAAGAGAGAAAAAAGAGGTAAAATTGGAAATAAAGGATAAAGAATTTTTGTTGGTTTCAAACTGGCCAAAGTGGTTTTTCTGGTCTTGTTGGCTGCAGGAGGCCGGGGAGTGATTGGTGTGGCATTTCTCCCTTCCTGATGTTTACTCAGCCTGTCTTGCAAGCACTGTCTGAAGAGCTAGTCTGGCTCCTTTCCCCAATATCTTAGATGAGGGAATCTGGGTTTTCTTCAGAGCACTTTTCCCCCTGGGGCTATTGCTGTAGGCTGGGGTGCAGGGGCGCCCACCCTGCTAGGCTGCCTCCATCCTGCGGGTTTGGGCACAAACCCTTCTCAGTGCTACGGGGAGACGCAGTGCCTAACCTCGGGGTCTCTTCTCAGCTGGATGGGGAGTTGGCTGCAGGGCTGTCACAGCAGATTCCCCCAACAGTCCCACTGTTTGATAAATTCCTCCTACTCAAGCCTGCTGCCCCATGTAGCCCAATTCTCCAGCCAGACTAGTGACTATCGGAGCCAGTGCCTGTCACTGCAAGACTCAGCTCTCCTGAGCTGGCAACCACAGACTCCGAGGGTGATCACGGCCCCTGTGTGTCTTGCCTCTTCATCCTTATTCCCCTTTCTGCAACCAGGCCTCACCTGGTGCTGCTCCGGGAGGGAGGGAGCAGTTGACCCGGCTCTCTCCCAAGGACTGTGGCAGGCCCTCCGCTTTCAAGGAGTCTGTGGTAGACCCAGCACCAGCTCCGGGCACTGGTCCTGGGGCTACAGCTGCATCCCTGTCCCCGCGCTGGTCCCCAGGACCTTGCTGTCCTAAAATATACTTCTTACCATTTGGTTTCTGGTTTTTCAGTGTCCGATACATTTTTGGACTCTTATTTTCAAATACGCTGGTGTACTTTTGGCTGTCTGCTCTGTTCCTCTGTAGATTAGCCAGGTTTTCCTCCTGTGTGTAGGGGGAAGTGAAATCCGCTCCCTTCTACTCCATCACCATCTTCCCTCCTCAGAGTTACAATTTTTGACAGGTGACCAGGGAAAGCCTCCCTAAAAGTATTTGAGCCAAAGACCTTATTTGACACATCTCAATAGGCATGTGTTCCCCTTTCTTCATGATTGCACATTTGTTCCTTCCAAAGCTGTGTATTTAATTAAAGCACTTCCTGGAAAGACCCTCTGCTCATGGATCTGTGAGTTGCCCTAATTGCATGCTAGAACCTCCAAACAAGTTTGAAGAACCACTTAAAGGTGAAAGTAAGCTTGTCAAGCTTAAGTTAAAATGTTTGATTCAGCTTAAGACTAAGTCTCAAATAAGTTGAACTTCCAGAGTTAATCAAAATGGTTTCCCAAAATATGTACACCAGTAATTAAAAAAATTAAACCTTAAAAATTATCTCTCTTCCATGAAATCGATTCTGCTTTGATTAGAAATTATTTGATACTAATTTATAGAAGTAATTATATATTCTGCTTGCTTTCTAAAGGTTATTATATGACATTTTCTTATTTGTTCATTTATTATTTTACACTGATTTAAACAAAGTTAGCCTTTCATGTTAGAAATTTTTTTATTCTAGTTTGATTTCTTTTGATTAACTTCCAAGTTAGGATGACATCTCTGATATAATGTGAGTAATGTAATGTGTTATCAATTGGGGAAAGAGAGGGGAGAAAAAGGGAGAGAGAGAGGGAAGAAAGGGAGGAAGGGGGAGGGAGGAGGGAGAAATGGAAGGAGGAGAAGGTAAGAAAGCAAGAAGATAAAAAGCAAAAAAAAAAACCCAAATTTATTTGTAGCCTGTTATTTCTATCTGTTGTGACATTATCTGATTGCCATTTATTACTTTACACTCTAAGGCAGGATCATCATTATGGAAAGATCTTAAAATTTAAAAATTATTATTCTTGGCATGTATAAACAAATGTTTTGTACATGTTTGATACAAATGGCATTTATTTTACCTTTAAACTTCTAAGTGCTTTATGGTCTTCTAATTTGAATACAGTTCAATGCCTTGCATAGTGTAACATGGACAACAAATTATTTATGTATCTGGCCAAATTAAAACACAGATCAGGGGTTATCCCAGGCATTTAACGAAGTGCCTTTCACTTCCTCAAAGCTATGGAGAGGTCATTGGAGGTACAGGGTTGATGTTTGGAGATGGGTGCTGACTGTTGAGGCCCGCAGGGAATGTAACAGGTAAATGCAGGTGAGAAATTGGGTTGTCTGTCTTTATTCCTCTTTCCCCCTACTTCTTTCTGTTGGTATTGATGTTATTTTCCTTTTTTCTATAGATTTATATACATGCATATAATATATATTTTCTGGGTGCTCATTATTCTAGGCATTGAGTTCAGCAAAGGTCTTGTCACGATGGGGTTATGATCTGGTTAGGGAGACAGACCCTTTCCTTCATAGCATGTATCATAGTCTGTAATTACATAATTCATTTGTATCTTAACTTTAAATATTAAATAAAATATGAGAATCGTTATCTCTTGTACTATAACATGTTTTGTGAGTGTATGACATGGATATTGAACACAGTCTAGGTGTCAGGGAAAGTCTCCTTGAATAAATGTGGTTGGGTAGGAAGTAGCCAGAAGAAGGAGAGAGTTGGTGGAGTGAGAGAAATTTCTAGGCTGAGAAAACAGCATCTGTGGGGATCCAGAGGTGACAAATATTTGAAGAACCGCAAGTTGTGTGAGAGAAAGCGGGGTAATAAGTGAAGGGTAAGAAGTATGCAGGGGCCAGTTACCTTATGTAGAGCTTTCTGTGCCATGTCCAATATAACATAGAGGAGTTTTAAGCGAAGAGTTGGAAACAAGATCAGATTGGAGGGTTAGCTGTATGGAAAATGATTAGAAAAGGGAGACCGGTGATGGTGCAGAGACAAGGATGTCGTTGCAGTGGTCCAGGAGAGACAGAGTGCTGGTCTGCCTTGAGCTGCTGCACTCCGGAGAGAAGGGCATATGTTCAAGAGATATTTAGGAGGAAGGTAGATTCTGCAGGACTTGTTTGCATATGGAAGATGAAGGGAGTGGAAGAGGCAGACATGATTCCTGATTTCTGGCTTGGGGGACTACGTGGGTGGTGGTTGCAGTTTCAGAGAAAAGGAACACTGGAGGAGGAACAAGCTTGGAAGGAAGATGAATTCAGCTGAGGACATGTGGCATTTGAGATGTTCAGGAAGCAGTCACATGTGTCTGTTTCAAGTTTAAGAAATTGGGGTGGGCTGGAGATTATATTAAGGCTTTATCAGCAATTAAGGACACTGTAGCTTGGAGGAAGAGAGAGAATCTAGGAAAAAATCTTCATGGCCACCAAAAAAGGACTGACCATAGAAATAAGAGGAAAATAATAAAAATGATAAAAGTTAAAACTTACATGACACTTACTAAACCTAGAACTATTTTATTTGCTTTTACATACATTAAATTAATTTAGTCCTTCCAACAGAGGCTGCTGCTACTGTTATCCCTGATTTTGCAGATGAAAAATATGTGAATCCCAGAGAGACCAGTGGCTTACAGATCCCCACACAGTCTGTATATGTCAGAGCTGATATAAATCTCCGAATTCTGGCTTCAGAGTCTGGATTCTTCCTCTGTACTCCTCTGAGAGCTGTGGAATGTGCTGTCTAGAAACTTCAGGAGGAGAGCTGCCTAGAGGTCAAGGAAGGTCAGAAAAAAGTTGTCTGTTAGGTTTAGGGACATTTGCCATCAATGAGAACCTGCTTGCTGTTGTGGTGGTCTAAGAAAATAGATCTCAGCTGGTTGAGGACTTATGGGGAGATGAGGAAATGAAGACATAGTATAGATGATGCTGTCCAGCACTTTGGCTGGGAAGGTGAAGAGGGAAGAGTTGGAATATTCTAGATGACAGTCTTGGAATAGGAATGAAAGTAACTGAAATGACTTGATATGGAGGTACAGGGAAGAGGAAATCTTTATGAGAGGAATAAATTCAGGAAACATTGTTTTTTCTAGAAAAAGGCAGTTATGGCCCAAAATAATCATAAAGCAACCCTTGATGATAAATTATAGAATTGGTTGTTTTCCTAAAATCTTTATAGTCATGCAGTGGTTATTTGACTACCATCACCCATCAGTCAGCAGCATTAAATTTGGATATGAAATCAATGGCCAGAAATGCACTGATTTGTGACTGCTTTTTTGAGAATGCTGTAAACAAATATATTATAAATTTCAACCAGACGTAAGTGGAGTGCTCTCATCTAGGACAAATGACAATCATTTTCTAGTACATTTCACTCTGTTTTCTATTTGCTCACTTCCTTCCATTTGTTACTGTAAGATTACAGATGGTAAGGATTGCCTTGGGGAAGTTTCCCTCAAAATTACTTTTTCTCATGACTTTAAATCAGGTTTAATTTTGACTCCAGATTTTGTTCAGAAGGTCAGTTGGACTACCATCTCTGCTATAACCTCCAGATCATTAAGGAGCTCTTCTGAAAGATTTTGTATAAAGTTACAGGATGAACTGGCCTATTTGTCTTTGGGAAGTTAGGGCACGTGAAAATGTCACAGATGCCACACTGGTACTCTTTTGTCAAATTACAAAAAATGCCTTCAGACAAAAAGGTGAACTGGAATGTATTTTCTGTAATTCTACATAATTTGATGGGTGGCATTTTTTTCTTTTTTCCATTACAGAGACTGGAAATTACTGAGAATAGTTTTAAAAAAACTGAATATCAAAGATTTGTTGGCTCTACAAGTTTTTTCCTTTCTTATCTTAAATCTACAGCATAAATTTGATGACCTTGTGACATCAAATCATTTTTCTTAGAATAATGAAACAAAAATCTTCCTGATGAAAGAAAATGATTTATAAAATGAAGCAGTTAGGAATGGTGTTTAAGTCTTTTGTTGTGACATGCAGACGTAGGTTCTAGTGGGGCTATTCTCAATTAAGTGATTGTGAGCAAATCCCTTCCCTTCCTGAGCCCAGGACTGGCCAGTTCTAAAGTTAAAGGATCTCTAACATTCCTTCCAGTTCAAAAATTTCTGTATTACACTGGGTTCTTCCCAGGTCATCCAGGAGGCAGCAAGTCCGGTACACATCTGCTACTCTCCACCTAGTTCCAACAGGAACCACCTACCCCGCTGGAGGTGAAGTCTCAAGTCTTAGCATGAAGCTTGTTGACTTGTGATTTTGCAATATCTACGTGTTCTTCAGCCTCCTTGAGCTCATGCTGAGCTTTTCAGAATTTGGTGAGATGAGCATTGGGTTGTCCATCTAAAGTCAAAAAGCCCGGGCAGAGAATCTGATTTGGGAATCCCTTCCCACAGATGTGAATGCCCTCCAGGATGCCATTACAGCACAGCTGGTGCAGGACAAGGCTACATTCCATAGGCCCTGAGAGTAGAAGCAAGAAACATCAGCCCCACACACAATTTCCTCCATCTAGAGAACCAGTAGGTGTCTTGTCTGGGGTTTTGGTTTTGTTGAGAATTATACAGGACATAAAGTGAGGGCCACAGAGAAAATTCCAGCATAACTGAATGCTGACTCTCAAAGTGAGAGGAGTTGTCATTCCTAATAGGCTTGGTATCCCGAAAGCTACCAGCAGTGGATTGGCACTGATGATTTGGTCTTCCAGAGTCCCCAAGTACACAAAATCAAGGGAGGAGGAAGCCCCAAAATGACAGTAAGCAATGCTTCTAAATCTGTCATACCTGCCTGTCCTTGCTGCCCACCAGTCCACGGCAAAGCCAGTCCCTCCCTCCTTGACTTTCCAGTCTGAGGATGAACCAAATCAACAGCACATCTTACTCAAACACACCTTCACCATTTCATTATATTTAGCTATAGCTGAGTGTCTTTACTTAAAATTCCGTTAATAGTTCAGTTCCTTGATTATTCAGTCAGTTAGGTTGTCCTAATCACTTCAAGCTGTTGCTTTTGTTTAGACAGGTATTTGCTATAGTTCTTCCAAGTGGGTGTATGTGATTCTGCCATAAAAGAAGAAGCTCTCTGAGATGCTCCCAAACTGACCTTTCCTAGAGGATTATTTAAAAATAAAACAAAACAAAAACAAACAAACAAACAAAAACCAAACCAGGATCTGGTAATCTGTAATTAATTGTACACTGGGTCATCTAAGGTAACCAGTTGTCCTTCCAGATTTTAAATCCTGGCCTGCATGCCTTTCCTTGGAGAAGGGATGTGTTGTCTCCCTTAGCTCCCTCACTTGGAAGTTAAGACAAAGGATAGAAGTAGAAGCCCAGCAAGCCTTCCTCATCTTCATGCCTTCATTTCAGAGTCCTTCTTGGCAAGGTCTTCAGTAGCTGCAATTGTTGTAAAGTACTAGATGGCCTTCTTGGTGTTCATAGTCTTTTTTGCCCCAGATTCTTTTCTGTTATGAGTGATGAAAAGAGAGACAGAGAAAAATAAACAAAGTTCTGCTAGTACAAATAGTCTCTACAGTCCTCCTCCTCAAAAACCTTTAGGTCAGCATGAACTAATAGGTATTGTCAGAGGTGGAGAAGATGTGGGGCGGGGCCTCCTGGTGTCCTTTGTTGCAGTAGCCATCCACCACCTCAGGGTTACAGATGGAATCCACTTGTAGGGTGTGACAATGACACAGAAGAGGCCTGAGCAGATCTGAAGGAGGGTTAAAAATATGTATGTATGTATATATAAAGCCTTGAATGATACAGTTAAACAAAGTTGTATTTAACAAAGTTTTATTTAAAATAAAGTTTTATTAAATTTAAATGTAAAATGAATTTATATAAGATTTCTTTTAATACCCTAGTTTTGTTGTACCACTATTGTGTGGCTTTTGAAGCACTCATAGTATATTTGCATATTGTTTGAAGAAAAAAACATGTGTGCCATACATAGAGCATTTGCTATTTGAGGTAAATGTAAGGTTTTCAGTTAGCCATTTAAAAGCCCCATTTGGGCATTAATAAAAGAAAAGGGAAGAGGAAGCAAGACTAATGATGGAAAAATACAGTCAGCAATTAAGCCAATTTAGTTATAAACCCAGCAAAAGCATAAACAAAACCAGTTAAAGAAACATCTTGGGAGTTCTGGTCAAGATGGTGGTATAGGTAGAAACCCTTCACTTCCTTGCACAACCAAAAGTAGGATAACAACTAATTTAAAATCCATAAACAACAAAAAGCACCAGAAAATCAAACTGCATGGAACTCTGATAACCAAGGAATTAAAGAAAATAATCAACCAGAATAACCAGACCTATAAGGTGGTAAACTGCACGGGCCAACTCAGGGAAAACCTCAGAGGGATGCGTGGGTGGGGCTGACGGAAGGTGAAACTGAGACTCAGAGTTGACTGTGGACTATGGTGGTTGCTGCAGTGGGAGAAACTCCCAGTCTCACTTGAGAGTCCATTGGAAAGTGCTCTAGAGCCAAACCGGTGAGCAGAATTGTTCACTCTCCTGCCTCTCCCATACAGGCAGTGCAGCAGCACAGCAAGGAGGGTTGTCCTGCCTGAGTGAATGCCTAGGGCCACACCCCCTTACAACTTATCAGGGGCCCTGAACAAAGAAATAGGGCCAAAATGAAAGAACAGAGCAAAATCTCAGAGAACTAAGTGAAGAAAAGATTGCCAACCTATCTGATGGAGAATTTAAAGCCCTGGTAATAAAAATGCTCACAGATCTGATTAAGCTTGGTCAAAAAATGAAAAAACAAATGAAAGATACCAAAAATAAAATAAAGCAAAACATTCAGGGAATCAGCAGTGACAGGAAGGAAACCAGGAGTCAAAGCAACGATTTGGAACAAAAGGAAGAAATAAACATCCACCTGGAACAGAAAGAAGACACAAGAATTCAAAAAAGTGAAGAGAATCTTACAGACCTCTGGGACAACCTAAAATGTTCCAATATTCGAATCATAGGGGTGCCAGAAGGAGAAGAACAACAGGAAGAAATTGTAAACTTATTTGAACAAATAATGAAGGAAAACTTTCCTAATCTGGCAAAGGAAATAGACTTCCAGAAAGTACAACAAGCCTAGAGAGTCCCAAAGAAGTTGGGCCCAAAGAGGAATACACCAAGGCACATCATCATTAAGTTACCCCAAATTAAAGACAAAGAAAGAATCCTAAAAGAAGCAAGAGGAAAGGAGGTAGTTACCTACAAAGGAATTCCCATAAGAATATCAGCTGACTTCTCAAAAGAAACCTTGCAGGCAAGAAGGGGCTGGAAAGAAGTGTTCGAAGTCATGGAACTCAAGGGCCTATGTCCAAGATTACTCTCTACAGCAAAGCTTTCATTTAAAATGAGAGGGCAGGTAAAGTGCTTCCCAGATAAAGTCAGGTTAAAGGAGTTCATCATCACCAAGTCATTATTATATGAAACGTTAAAGGGACTTATCTAAGAAAAAGAAGATAAAAAATTTGAATAGTAAAATGACAACAAACTCACAGCTATCAACAATGCAACCTAAAATAAAAGAAAAACAATGAAAACAGAAACTAAAGAACAGCTAGAACAGGAACAGATTCAGAAATAGACATCACATAGAAGGATTTCATTGGGGAGTGGGGAGGGAGGAATAGCAGGGAAAATGTACAGGGAAAAAGAAGCATAATTGGTAGGCAAATAATAGACAGGGAGAGATAAAAATGGTATAGGAAGCAGAGAACTCAAAGAACTTATATGTACAATCCATGGACATGAATTAAGTGGGAGGAATGCTGGAGGGTTGGGGGGGCAGGGTGGAGGGGAGATAAAGGGGGAGAAATTGG
The DNA here is from genome assembly GCA_004027735.1 of Carollia perspicillata. Lineage (NCBI taxonomy): Eukaryota > Metazoa > Chordata > Mammalia > Chiroptera > Phyllostomidae > Carollia > Carollia perspicillata. The sequence goes on along the minus strand of PVKM010013950.1, from coordinate 20,304 downwards.
GAAAACTATAATAGCATAATCAATAAAAATAGTTAAAAAATGATAGCCACAGGGGCTGTTTTGTTTAAAAAAAGAACCACTGTGGTACATTTTTTTTTCTAAGTAGGCCTTGTAGATAATGATACTTGCTAAATAATTTGTCACATTGTACATTCCCTCCCATTGACTATAAAACATATTTTCTTAGGTTCATTTCACAATTGATTTGTTGCTCTTAATAAAAAGTGCTTGAGCCTTTTCCTGTTGAAAGAAGTCAGTGACTACTTGCTTGAGGAAATTCTCAGTACCTAATTCTTTGTTGAATGAAAAACAAGTCAATGAAGCCAATCAGGAACATTTTTCTTTTTAGCTCAGTGAGTGAGTGTGAGATGGAACGAACACCTGTGCTCTCACGGTAAACCCCTTAGCATCCTTTTCTGAGTGGGATAAACACAAGTGAGATTTTTTTCCAGTATGGTCTTATTCTGATGAAACCATTTTATCTACCTCTTGAGTTCACAGGTAGATGAAAAGCCTTTCCCTGGGGATTCTGTAATCATATTCAAACTTAAACATGGCTATATATCATATTCAAGAAATTTCCTGAATTCACAGGAAATCACCAAGATGGCACTGTGTTCTCTGTCTTGTCTGTGTTTCACTAAGTGAGGGAATTCACATACCCTTTCTCTGCTTTGGATGCTGTCTTCCTTGTATGGAATCATCTATCCCTTTGGAAAAGGCTGTTTTTCTAGCTCATACTTGGATGAGAGCTTGAGAAAATCTGTAGAATGTCTTTGGTTTGGAGAACTTTTCTGTGGTTCAAGTCAACCTTGAGAGAGAGAGAGTAGCCAGCTCATGTGTATAAAACATGTATAGTGACCTGCACTCTATCTCTGACTTTATATATCTATTATCAGTGACTTACAACATTTATAAGCTACTTGTCAATATTTATGTTTTTTCTTTGATAATTTTTTAAAGCCATTGTCCTATAATTCTATGATGAAGATGAATAAGGTACAGTTTATATCCCAGAAGAAATAACAAGTGTATTTGACATATTTTAATTAGTTTAAGATCTTGACAATGAATTCAAAATACTAACCCATTATTATGACTATGCCAAATTAACATATGGAAATGGAAGCAAACTCCATAGCGATATCCTTACACCTTCTCTTAGTTTGTTCCAGAGCTTCTCTCAAGTGTGGAAAAACAGTAAAGGAAAAGAAAGGATAAAGATGAAGTTTGTCTTGAGAAAACTGCTGCTTGCATGTGCTTTCAATTTGCCATAGCCTGTAAATATTATTAAGCTGAGGAATTCAGAAAGCTAGCAGGTACCAGAGCTTCTCGTAAACTTCTATCTGAACACAAAGAAATGGAAAATAAGCACTGTGTTACTATTATATTAATTTCATCAGAAAGACATTTATTATTCTGACCAACATAATACAACACACCTTTATGTAAATTCTCATAACTGTAACTGATCATTTTAAGGGATAAGGACACACATGCACACACACACACACACACACACTCTCACTCACAGCCATTCACACACATGATTCTGTGTGTTCTCTCTGGTGGCCACCATAACTGAACATTCCTGAATTAGGGATGTAGAATCCTATTAAAATGGAAGTCTATATAATATATGACTCTGTCAGTCCTTATTCAAGTAAGATTTAATTGTATTACTTAATTTATTGCCTATGATATTTATAACTTTGGGTGTAGCTGCATTTGCAAATAGTAAAAAACACTCTTGTAGTAATATAGGTTTTCTGCAAAGGGTATTTTTATTTATTTTTTTATTTTTGAAAAAGGTAAAGATTAGATGACATGTAAAAACCAGAGAATGGGGTTATTCAGCAAAACTAGGGGAAGAAAAAGCAAACTTATGATTCAGGATATCTGCATGGAGGTATGGCAGATGGCATCGTTGATAAGGTGAACAAGGTGATAAGAACAAGTGAAGAGGGGAGGAAAAGTCACACTGTTGTTTAGCCCCAAACTGGAATCTCTCATTGCTGCTGGTCTGAACCAAGTTGAGGACCTAGTCCTTGCCCATGTCCTTGTAGATAGTAAAAGGCAACTTCTTCTTTATGACCAGTGATGATTTCCTACTTAAATAATACTGTTATAGAACAATACAATTTAGTGTGTATATTAAGTGTGTTTTTACAATCTCTATAATAGTAATAATATGAAAAAGGATAGGACTAGGAGATTAGTGAATTAAAAATTTATATTCATTTATCCAGCTGATTAAAAATGTGTTTAAATATGTTTATATTTGTAGTGTATGTTTCATTACAAATAGAGTTTATAATGGCTTATAAACTTTGAATAAATATTGAGGTGTTAGAAAAAGTAGAATTTAAATATTATTCTATTTTAATTATGCATTGTATAGGGTGTGGATATTTTGTCTTTCAAAGAAGTATATTCAGTGCAAGACTAAAATGTGTGAATGTTTAAACATTTGAAAAATTGAGTAGTACTCTAAGTAATAAAGTTCTGTAAGTAATTCAGAGAAAAGTGTCAGATATTATAAGATAGAATTCCTTGAAGTTTTATTGGTTAAAGCAGCGTGTTGACTCTGAGTGAAGAAAAATATTCATTATTTTTTAAACTTTGAGTGAGATAATTTTTTTAAATCTGCAGGTAAGATAATCAAGGTATTCTGTATTTAGTAAACATGGAATTCTCAAGTTTTCTAAGATTTGTAATATGTAATGAAGAGTTGAAACAAAATGGATTACATACTACATGACAAAATAACACTTTGAGTCCTTGTACATTACATGTACTTTCTCTATAGTTAAAAAGATATTCTTAAAGTACATTTAAGAATACTGAAAATAATATAACAAGGAACAAAGTGGCTAAATACACAGTGTAGATTTAAAATCAGGTAAGTTTGTATGTTTCCTGTGCCACTAGCCATACTTATACAGTTAGCACAAATAGTTTACTCCATTTTTCAATAGTGATTTTATTTCCCTATTGAACATGGTCAACTGCTAGTTTCTGTTATTTGTTATTGCTTAATTTGTTTTCTATTAGTAAAAGAGCTATAGAGTTGTAGTTGGTAGATTTTCAGCTATTTCATCTTAAATTCTAATATAAGCTGACAACAAATGGACTCCAGGGAAGTACTATTCTAAAGGGAATTGGGGCTATTATCCAAAAGTCTGTGAGATACCCTCATTTTTCAACATTCAGGGAGAGTTGCAAGAGGAAAGGAGAAGCTATTGCGAACTATCTTGCCATTACATCTTTCTGGACCCTAGCTACTGCTGTGGCTCAGACCCCTACCATCTCATGGCTAAACCCTGCAGTTTTCCTGATCTCTGCCTGGACTCTCTCCTAACTTGAATCTACCAGACACACTGATGCCACAGTGAATTGGACATGTACTCTCCATGCTTACATGCATTCAGTGGGTTCTCCCATAAAGTCCACATTTCTTACCATAATAGCCATGTAACATTATAGTCTTGCCAGCCAATTTCCTACCTCTATGAGTTGAGCATCTGGTTATTCCTTGAACAAGCCATGTCCTTGCATTAATTTTTTTCAGACTGGAATATTCTGTGCCTGCTAATTCCAGTCTCTGATTGGGTAAGTCACATTCTTTAAGACAGTGTGACTGACTCTGTGAAGGCTATAGGAGTCACAATACATCATCCCAAGATGTATCTCTCTGGTAGGCATAGTATTTTGAGCTAAAGGCAACCAAGAACCTGCAGGCTTAATAGAAAGTTCTGCCTCACTACCACCCCTCTTAAGTGCCAGATAAATTTGAATTATGGGCTTTGCCTGTAATAGATTATCAGAGAGAATCTTTTTTGATATATCTGTATGGCAGGGCAAATTACTAATTACTGAATATCTGCCCCTTATCATCCTGCAAAGACCCTCTAGGGCCCCCAGGGACCTACCTGGCTTCATCCTTAGCTCAGAATGCCATGTGTACCTCGTTTTCCCTTTCTGTCTCTGAACCTTGTGTGCATATGGAGTCTCTGGCTCTTTCATGTATGTGGGGTTCCCATGCTTACACATGTAATTAAATTTGGTTATTTTCTCCTGTTTATCTGTATCTTGTAGATTTAATTATTAAACCAGCCATAAGAACTTTGAGGGTGGAGGACAGTTTCTTTTTCCCTGACAAGGTCTTTCTGGGTGTTTTCACACTCACTCAGCAAAAAAAAAAATAATGCTCCATTTTCTTGGTCTTCATAGCTCTTTTGACTGAGGAATCCTTAAGGATATGGTTATTTTCTTATTACCAGTCCTCTGGCATGCTGCCTGAGTATACTTGGTGTTCAATTAATATCTGTTGACAAGTGAAACATTTTGCTTAGTTTTTTGCTTTGTAAGTTCTTTACATACGGTATCCCTGGTGTTGCTTTCTGAGGTTTCAGGTACCTGCAGTCAACTGCAGTCCAAAATATTAACTGGAGAAATCCAGAAATGAACAATTCATAAGTTTTAAATTGTGGACCCTTCTGAGCAGCGTGATGGAATCTTGTCCATCCTGATCCATTCATTCCGTGATTTGAATCATCCTTTTGTCCAGTCTCTCTGTATTGTATATGTTCTCAACTGGGTTAGTCACTTAGTAGCTGTCTCAGTTTTAAGACTGACTGTGGCAGTATTGCAGTGCTTGTGTTCAAGTAATCCTTATTTTACTTAATAATGGCCCCAAAGTGTGAGAGTAGTGATGCCGGCAATTCAGATATGCTAAAGAGAAGCTCTAAGTTCTTCCTTTAAGTGAAAAGGGAGGTATAATACAGCAAGATATTTGGAGAAAGAGGGACAACATTCAAATGATTTTTATTACAGTATACTGTTATAATTGTTCTATTTTACTGTTAGCTATTGTTGCTAATCTCTTAATGAACCTAATTTATACATTAAAATTTATAACAGTATATATGTAGGAAAAAATATAATATTTATAGTTTGGTACTATTGGTCATTTCAGGCTTCTCCTAGGGGTCTTGGAATACATTTCTGTGGTTAAGGGGGATGACAGTATTATTTTCTTTGCATATCATTTACCTATTTGATATTTATTAGTCATGTATTAGTAATCTAGTCATTTTATTATTGTTTAAACTAAGGAAACAAGGTCAAATTAATAAAGATGAACATTCTAAACTAAATTTTTTATCTTCAAGATATTTAAAAATATATTTTATTGGTTCTGCCATTACAGTTATCCCATTTACCCCCCTTTATTCCCCTCTGCCCTGTACCCCCCTCCCACCTGCTTCCCCCACCTTAGTTCATGTCCATGGGTCATACATATAACTTCTTTGGCTTCTATATTTCTTATACTATTCTTAAACTCCTCCTGTCTGTTTTGTACCTACAAATTATGCTTCTTATTCTCTGTACCTTTCCTCCATTCTTCTCCCTCTCCCTTCTTGCTGATAACCTTCCATGTGATCTCCATTTCTGTGATTCTGTTCCTGTTCTAGTTGTTTCCTTAGTTTGTTTTTGTTTTTGTTTTTCTGGGTTCGGTTGTTGATAATTGTGAGTTTATTGTCATTTTACTGTTCATATTTTTAAAGTATATTTTATTGATTATACTATCATAGTTTTCCAATATTTCCCCCATATCCCCCCTCCACCCTGCACCCCACAACCCTCCAGCATTCACCCACTTAGTTCATGTCCATGGGTTGTACATAGAAGTTCTTTGACTTCTCTGTTACCTATACTATTCTTAACCTCTCCCCATTTACTATATGCCTACTAATTATGCTCCTTATTCCCTGTACCATTCCCCTGAAGGGGGAGAGAAAAGAGAAGAGAAAGAATATGAATGTATAAAATTATATGTTTTAGAGGTTGGCCATATTTATAAGTAGGTGGAAGGAATTAATAGATAAGGGTTCCTTAAAAGAGGACTAAATAAGAAAAAGGGGGGGACAAATTTATTAATGATGCTCTTTATGATAGAATTTTTGTAACTGACTTGATGGATTGTGAGTTTCTTATATTTATAGAGATGGAATATGTTCTATCTGTAACAATTTATTTGATTATTGCATGAGAAAAATGAACAGAAAATAATTCTGCAGATGAAAGAGAGATGAGTCTGAATAAATGACACTGTTAATATTTTCCCAGCTCTAATCATGCTGCCACCTAAATGTTACTTTCTTTCCCAGGCCTTCTTGTAGTAACTACCAGATGCTGGGTTTATATATTAACTATTATCAAGGTCATATAATGTAAGAGACCTGAAGACAGACTACTACTTGCATTCAAATGTTGATGCTGCCCTTTACAAGTTTTACGATTTAGGCATTTTTAATCTAATGAAACCTGCTTCCTTTGTAAAGTGGAAATAATAGTGCACAGGAGATAGACAGTGTTGTTGTATGGACAGAGATAATAAATGTGTAGGCTTGGTCTCTGGCACACAGGAAGTGATCAATAAATATTAGTTATTTTATTTATATCTTGTTAGTCAGTCCTTAAACTGGCCCCTATCATTTGCAATATGGCCCTTCTTTTAGACTCTAGTATTGATATTGGTTCTCTAAAATCTTTTGAACTTTCTACCTTAAAGAGAAGCTGTACAATATTTTCAAATTTACCATTTAGAATTTGTCAGTAACAGACTCAGTATTAGTTTAATTCTACCTTCTGATGATGGCAAGGAAATACCCTTGAAATACCCTCAATTCTCTTCCAGTTTCTTGGAAGAGAGATTATTTCTCTTTAGTTAAGGATAGGCATTATTTTCAGAGAGAGTTTTTAAAAGTATTTTCTTTGGTGGTTCAAATCTCTTAATGGACCCAAAATCAACTTAAGAGTTTTATATGTGATGAATAATATATCACTGAGTGAAATAGTAAAATGATTTTTGATAATTCTATTACTGTATGGGATCTTCTGGCCAGGCACTGATGCCACAGAGATTATGACAGGGACCTTTGTATATCTTTAAGTTGATTTCCTTCCAACTTATGATTGTCTTCTCTCTGGAACTCTCAGTTTTTGTTCAGACTGTTGTGGGAGAAATTATTGCAAAATTGGATGGACCTGGTTTAAACTTTAATTCCAATACTAGCTTGTTGTATGATATTGAACAAGTTCATTCTCCAAGACACTCAACATCACTTGGTGAGGTATAAATGTGATTGTACACATATGACACTTAGTTCAAGCCTGGCACAGAGTTGACAAACACTATTTCTTATTTATTTCAGATTTGTGTGTTGCTTGACCTGCCCTGAATTTATAATGGAAATGAAATGTGAGACCACATTGAGAGATTTAGAGATTACTCAGATCCTGTTCCGTAGGCACCGTAAAGAAGAGAGCAGGCAGAAAGTTTACCTTTTATTTACCAGCATTTACTTTCTAGCATGTGTGGTAGATTTCTGCTGTATCTCCTGTTATAATAAATGCTATTTTTCAAAGCGAACTTCCTTTTCTGAGATCTGGAAAATAATATCTTTCTCTTTTCTGGCCTGAATATTTCAAATTTGGAATGATCTTGGTGAGCATTTAAGCCACAATTATTGCCTTTAAATTCCTCAGAAAAAAGAATGGGGCTTCTCTGGGCCCAAGGGTGGGCCAGTAATAAGATACTGTAGTGGCATAGGGGATCATCCTTATTTTATATACCCCCACTGACCTTCCCCCCACCGAACAATCAAGAAGCTTCTGCTATAGTGGTTATTTCACCAAAGATAGGTAGTTATGTTCACGAACAAGTGTAGACTTGATCTTGAATTTGGCCATAGGAGTTCCTTCCTGTCACTGACTCTTTTTTTTTTTTTAAGTTTTGCAAGGAAGTCAAACTTAAGTATTGAAATAGAAGGCTCTTAGACTTCACATTGGTTTGCCTTTTCCTTGCCAATTAATTATGTTAGAATTCATAATTTCATGTCTCCTTTTTTTGTGCTGCCTTATTCTCCAAGTTCCATAAATAGAATCTCTGTAGAGCATGTGCTAGCTGATAAGATTATATTCTAAAACATTTCATATATAAGAAATGCTGTCTCCCGAGAAGTGAGAAGCTGATATAGAAAAGAAATTCAGGGACAAACAAATGCAAATTTTTCTAACAAAATTGTCAGAAGATCTTCCTTAAATAATTTCTCATGACTCAAAACATGCTATAAAGCTTTTTAAACATGTCCATTAACTTGAAGCTATATTTTAGTTACTAAAGACCAAGACAGATGATTTTATGAAATTATGAACACTTGATTTATAGTGGCATTTAAAATTTATCTAATAATTTTTTACAGAGCTCCTTTTAAAAATGACATATATTACAAATGAGAGCAATACATATCTGTTTTAGAGTTACAAAACAGGTTTACTATCTGTCTAGGATATTTAGCAAATCAACCTATATTAGAGTTTTATTATCCCATACTTTAAGTCACTGAAACTATTCTTTCTGGCAATACATGTAGATATTCTACTTGATTTGATACTAAACTATTTGGGAACTTGGAATAAAATGAGTGTGCCTTGTGGAAATAGGAATCAAGTGAAATGACTGCAGGCTCTCATTAAGGTTTGGAAATATAATTGCAGCAGGAATTACTTTCCAACAAGGAAGATATAAAAGAATCTTAGCTATTTGGCCTTACAATTTCTGAACTGTGGATTGGGGGATATATTTTTGAATTAAAGATGGGGTTAACTGGAGCATCAGAAGATATGTAGTCTGACACTTGTATTTTACAGATGTGAAAACCACAGATTGGGCAGGTTAACTGACTTGTCCAAGATTATACAGCGTCTTAGAAACAGACTCCATGCCTCCATAAATCATTGTTGCTCTTTAGATTTGTGTACTTCTCATTACTGTCAAAAATCTCCTCTGAAGACACAAATTTTTAAAAAATCTTAGTCCATAGCAGAGATCGAGAAGGGCTTTGGTGTAGGTGATATGTTTCAGAGGTTATCCCAGAGGGCGGGAGTGAGGGAGAGAGTGAATGGGCTAGGGGAAGAGGTCTCTGCCATGTCCAGTTGGGGCTCATCTGGTCGAGATTTCCTGAGAAGCAAACATTAGGTAGTCCAGGGTGGTCTGCCTAAGGACTCAAGGCAGAAGCACTTGGGAGCAGTGGCTGCAGTCCCTATTGGTTGTTGCCCCTATTGACTCCTTCAGCACTCTCAGGCTGCGCTTGCTCAAGGGCCCAACTGGCCATAAAGTAGAAAGCAATGTGGTCCCTTCTTGAGGTAGGATGCTACCCAAATACAAGTGAAGTCTGACCTTATTTGGAACTGTCCTCTGAAGCTGTGGTTGAAAAATCAGAGATGAGTGGAAGATAAGTAGCCCAGGGTACCAACAGGGTCTATGACAGCTGGATCAGAGGTTTTTTTTATAATAGTGTGTTATTGTAATGCTTCAGTTTTTTTGCTATGAATAATTCAGGATTTTCCATCTTCTAGTTGAAAGTATTTATTCTGATTATTTTACATGAATTCTAAAATAGAGAACTCATCTATGTGTGTCTTTGTTCATGCTAGATGAGGAATGCTTTAAGTCTCTGAACCTTGAAACTGTTTTGCAATATTTTCTCTCTGTAATTCCCATTAAAAAATACTTCTGACCCTTGCCATGTTACTTCCTTTCACTCTTTTCAGTTATTTTTTTCCCTGGCTACTTCCCACCTACCTCTACCCTCTGTGCTCCATAGCTCAGATTACTTTTACCTGCCTTTCTGCTGTGTCATTCTCCCTCCCAGGTCTGTCATGCCTTTCCTCCTCCAAAAATAAAATTTCTACCCTAAATCCAAGTTTTACTCACCCTGTTTCAACCGAAGTAATGACCGAAATACATTTAGTGTTCTAGTCTTTTGAAGCTTTGAACTGAAGAGTGCTAATGTTTCCTTTTGTTATCTTACTTCTGAGACATCCTCTAAGTTATTGATACAAAAATGTAGACATTTTTCCTTTACCCTTAGAGCTGGAAGGAAATTTTATAAATAGTCTGGGCTGTGTCGCTTCAATTTTCAAGAGAAAAAGTGATGTATAGAGAGGTTAAGTAACCTGCTCAGGTGCCACAACTAATAATGGCAGAGCTGTGATGAACACTTGGGGATCTTTTCATACTGACAGCTTAAAATAAATTAATAATTAATGTCAAAATCTTTAAATTGCAAACTTCTTGTGGTTAGAGACTGTATCTGTTTACTTGATTTATGTAACTACTACAACAGGCATAGTAATAATAATAACTGCAGCTGGAGATCAGGTGGAGTTCTTCAAGTGATGCAAGGAAGTGAGAGCAAAGGTCATTATATCATTTGCTCTTCCTCTCATTTATACTGCCTGATTATTTTCTTTTCTAAATGGGTCTTCTTATGGATTACTGCAGCATTAAAATCTATAGATAATTTGAGATGTATGGGGCAAGAAAACCTAAAATCAGCCAAATTTTGTAATTCTCAAATTTTCTCTGATATTCATTATATTTTAGTGTTTTTTTTTCTCTACTCCAAGTTACAAGAGTAGTGGAAAAAAAGTGTAAGACATGTGTAAGTTTATTTGATTCATTTTGGAATTTTTTTCTATAGTGATTACTCTTATTGCATATTCTTTATAAAATCAACCTTGCATAAATTAGAGGCTCTGTTTATTGGATTGAAGAGTGTCCCCCTCGCCCCCACACACAATTCATGTCCACCTGGAACACTGGCTGTAACTTTATGTGGAAATAGGGTCTTGGCAAATATAATCATGTCAAGATAAGATCTACTGGGTTTGGGTGGGCCTTAAATCCATTAGGAATTGTGTCCTTAAAAGAAAAGGGAAATTTGGACACACTAAGACTTGAAGGGGTAAAGGCCATGGAAAGACAGTGGCAGAGATTGGAGTGACTCATCTATAAGCCCAGGAATGCCACAGAGTGCTGGCAGGCATCAGAAGCTAGAAGAGGAAAGGAAGGATCCTCCTGTAGAGGCTTCAGAGATCTTGAAGGTGTTGTTTTGCCAACACTTTGATTTCTGGTGTCATAGCCTCCAGAACTCTGAGAGAGTAAGTTTCTGTTGTTTTAAGCCAAGCTGGTGGGACTCAATGGCACGCCTAGGAAACTAATACAGATACTAAGATAGCATGGCAAATAATTTTCAAGATTATTTATAATATCTTTATTCATTCTGGGAGAGCTGTGAGGCCAGGCAACACTATTTTTTTCTTGACTGCTTAAGCAACTGAGTAATATGTTACAATGCTAGGAGTGTACAAAAGAGAAGACAGAACTTCAACTCTCAAGAAATTTATGGTTGATCTGGGGAGATAAAACAAACCACATAACAGAAAACATAATAGATAATATGACACTGTTTAGAAGTGCTGTAAGATTTCAAAGAAGGAAGACTTCATGTGAACTTCAAAGGAAAGCTTTTTAAAAATATAGCTTTTGAATTTGACTGTGGGTAGTGGGCAGGAATTGTAAAGGAGGAAAGAGTAGTAGGCATCTCCTGGAGATGGGAAAGAGCATAAACAAAAGAACAGGTGTGTGCAGGAACATCATGGGCATGGAGTTAATGTCACTGGAGTGGAGGGTAGGTAGCTGGGACTATGGGAGAATCCAATGAAAGATGAAGAGGGAAGCAGCGTACATTCATAGTGGTGCTCCAGAAAACATGACAACATGTGGTTTTGAAACACAGTTTCACCAGAGAGTGCAGAGTGGTGGTGGACACTCCTCTTAGAGAGAGAAAACTTCTTTTGAGTTTTCTAGTAACCCACTGTGTGACTTCAGGCTCCTTTATGGACCTCACATTGGACTAGATCAGATCACGGAAATTGTTTACTTTATGCATAATCCATATTAAGCAAGGCTTTTACATTGTTTTAAAACTTTTAAATATTAATTAGAAACCTTTTGAAATCTAGAGTTTGACTCTATCATCTAAAATGATAAAATCGGAAGCATCAGGTAGGCATTTCTACCACAGCTGCCACTGGCTTTAGTGATTGTCACTTAAATGGCTCTTGTGCTGTCCAGGCTGCCCAGACTGAACACAGCTTCCTCCCATGTTAGGGAGAGCTGTTTAGCTCCTGTGGGTTTTTCAATTTATAGCCCTTGGACCAAATGATCATTGCATATTCACTTGTACTTTAATATTGTAGTGTTTCATCTTAACTTGTACATTTTGTGCGTGTGTGTGTGTGTGTGAGAAACAGAGAGAGAGAAAGAAAGTCGGAGACAGAGAGATGTCAGACAGATACACACCTAAACTCCTGGCCAAAATGGAGGCATAGGTAGATACACTTTGCCTCCTCGAACAACCAAAACAAGGACAACAACAAATTTTAAAACAAAAAACAAACAGAAATAACAGAAAATAGAACTGTATAGAAGTCTGACAGCCAAGGAGTTAAAGAAAAAACATTCACTCAGATCTATAGGAGGGGTGGAGATGGGCAGCCAGGGTGGAGAGGACACATGGTAACATGGCAGCTGGAGGACTGGGATGTCCCAGATTTGTGTATGTATAAACTAGGAGGAACAACTGGGGAGTGAGAAAGACCATGCAACCCAGGGTTCCAGTGTGGGGAAATAAAGCCTCAAAGCCTCTGGCTATAAAAATCTATGGGGATTGCAGCAGCAGGAGAAATTCCCAGCCTCACAGGAGAGTTCATTAGAGATCCAGAGGGTCCTAGAACATACACACACATACCTACCTACCTGGGAATCAGCACCAGAAGGACCTCATTTGCTTGGGTGTAGCAGGGGAAGTGACTGAAAGCCAGCAAGTGGCTGAGAGCCAGGCAAGTGGCATTGTTCCCTTTCAAACCTATCCCCTAGTGATATGGGCTGCCCCTCCCTGGTGAGTACCTAAGGCCGCACCCCTTACAACCTAACAGGCATGCCCAGACAAAGAAATGTGGTCTAAATGAAAGAACAGATCAAAGCTCCAAAGATAGAACTAAGTGATAAAGAGATAGCCAACCTATCAGATGCGGAGTTGAAAACACTGGTAATCAGGATGCTCACAGAAATGGTTGAGTATGGCTGCAAAATAGAGGAAAAAGTGAAGGCTATACAATATGGGATAAAGGAAAATATACAGAGCACCACCAACAGTGAGGGGAAGGAAACTGGGACTCAAATCAATGATTTGGAGCAGAAGAAATAAATATTCAACCAGAACTGTGAAATTTCACTGGAAAAGGCATTCTTATGTAGATATTGTTAGTCATATGACCAATTTGATTTATATGTCAATATTATCTATTCTGTCCTTAATACAAAGTTGGTTTTAATTAGATTGATTTAAATTTAGAATAGAGAAACATATATAAATGCCAGTTTTCACTTCCTTGCAAAAATGTTTTCAGTTGTGAATTTTTTCTTTTTATTGAATTTATTGGGATGACATTGGTTAATAAGATTATAATGGTTTTGAGTATAAAATTCTATATGTGGTCTGCATAGTATATTGAGTGCCCACCACCTAAGGTCAAATCATCTTCTGTCACTATATAGTTGACCCCTTTACCACTTCTCCATCCTCTTCTCCTCAGTCTGTGTCTATAAATGTTTGTTCTATTGTTTGTTCTTTTGTTGCTTTCAGTTTTATATCCCACATATGCGTGAAATCATATGGCTCTTAAATTTTTCTCTCTGACATATTTCACTTAGCAGAAGGATGTTCTCAAGGTTCATTCATGTTGTTGAAAATGGCAATATTTCATTTTTTCTTATGGCTGAGTAGTTTTCCATTGTATATATATGTAGCACATCTTCTTTCATCTATTGAAGGATACTTTGGTTGTTTCCATGTCTTGGCCACCATGAATAATGCTGCAGTGAACATAGGGGTGCATATATCTGAGAAAGATATGTTTTTCAATTTTTTTTTCAGTAGATACTTAGAAGAAGGGTTGCTGGGTCATATGGTAACTCTTCTTAATTTCTTGAGGAACCTCCATTCTATTTTCCACATTGGCTATGGCAGTTTACATTCCCACCAGCAGTGAATGAGGGTTCCTTTTTCTTCACAACCTCTCCAATACTTGTTAAATAATTTCTCTTATTTACTATAGAAAGCAACTGTGCACATGCACATATGTAAAATTAACAGGCAAATCTCTTCGGGCACAACATTCTGGAAAGGTAATTTGACAATACCGTATGTAGTAAATGCTCTAGCAGTGTTTACCCTGTTGGGTTTAGTAATTCTACCTCTAGAATTCATTTTATGTGAGTAATGAAAAACTATATAAAATATTCATCCAGTGTAATTTATAATAGCAAAAGTTACAAGTAGCCATCTGGGAAGTAAAGAGCCTCACACATCTACTATGTGAGCTGAAGCAGAAACTCTGAAACATGGGGTCTTTCTCTGTAAAGGGGAAGATAGAAGTTGGCATCATTTGGTAGAGAAACATAGTAATATTTTAAAGTTGCATTAGCTCTTCACAAGATAAAAGAATTGTCACTCTTAGTGACAATGTTGGGGATATATATCCTCAGATTCCAACCAGGAATCATCCTAAAGGTGTCTCAATATGTAAGATCAGTGCTATTTAAAAAAATTATGCAGTGATGTTGGGAATCACAGAAATGGTAGAACTTTACTTTGGATTCCATGAATAATAAGAGGAGCTTAGAATTTTCCATTTACAATTTTTCATCTTAATATTATTTTATTTCAAAGCTTTATATTAATGTTGAACCATTTTTGTTGATGTTTGTTTTTGAGGACAGATATGTGCAGTCCTCATGATTGCATGTTGAACTTAAAACTGTGTAATCATTTAGTGCTTGGAGATTTGGTGTCTTCATACTTTGTGTTTCTGGGCCTGTTTGTGACCTTGGGCTCTCACAGGAAACCTGTACAACAGCTCATCTTAAAAGTAATGGTCCGACATGTGTTACAGTCAGAGATATAGAGGAAATAATTAAAGCTGCCTTTGTGAAAAGCATTCCATAGCGGGAAAGGAATAAAGAATCTTCCTTGAGAAGAAAAAAAAACCTCTAAATCACACAGGGAAATATTAGGAAAAAATAACAACTGAGAGCAAGCCATCATAAATAATGCCTTGAGGAAGTGAATGATATTTAAAAAAACAGGACTCAAGCTTAAGGATGTGAAAACATTTCATTGGATTTCTAAGCTGCCAGCAATTTTAGGATCAACTTCTCCCTTGACATTATATACTGATATTTTTACAAATATCGGTATTTTATTTATGTTGCTTGCAAGGAAGTTACTAATGGAGGAGCCAGTGTACTGTCCACATTGATCAGAAATATTCACACTTGATCAGGTTGCTGAGTAATATATCACTTGGTATATAAATGGATGATCTATATAGAACAGATATATTCTCTGTACCTTTGAATAGAAACCAAGGTGGAAGGTATTATAAATTTGCTGAGGGCCCAAAGCCTCAGCAAATTTCAAACACAGTTCAAAGGGGAGCTGTGTGGCATCTCATCCTAGGCATGCTAGGGTCCAGCACATACTTCTGCTAGCTTAGGTTAATTTAATAAGCACTTAGCGTGTGCTAAGCACTGCTCAAACCTCTTTACATGTCTTAACTTCTAGATTCTTCTTAACAATTCAATGAAGAAGGTTCTATCATTATCCTTATTTTATGACCTTGTCACTGAGCAAGAAAGAGGTTAGTAACTTGCTCAAGGTCACACCCTTGGAAGGTAATGGGATTTAAAAGAAGACCAACTGTATCTGAAGCCAGTTTTAACCATTACAAATGTTTATATTTACATTAGTGTTGCTAGAAACATCTCCTTTTTGAAATTGTCCTGCAGACTGTTGAATGCAGGTGTCAGGTGGCTGAAGGCAATTCAACAGACTGTTGAATGCAGGTGTCAGGTGGTCTTTACCTTCTGAGTACAAGCCACCTTCACTTACAACATTGATGCAGCATGTGATCATAGAGGTGTACAAAGATCTCTGTGGCAGAGTTCACCTGTTCTTTGTGTGTCTACCCACCTGCTGGTGGCAGTAAGGGGAATGTGGACCTTGTACAGTGTCAGTGGGGAATGTGGGACTGCATTTGAGACTCAATTATTTTTCATTTTAGTTATAGAATATAAAATAGGGTTTTAAAATAAGGAGGCAAGTTTCAAAATAACAAAGAACTAAAGTAGAGGCCACTACCAATTAATAGTACTCTCCTGTAAGACTTTGTATTTGAAAGGATGCCTTTTCCCCCACTTTAATGTGAGGATTGTAAGAATATTCTTCCAATTTTACAAATGGAAGATAAGTCCATGTCCAAAATTTCCAGCTATTGAATGTGATGCTGATGATAGTAGTATTTAAAGAGCTGCTGACTATTGTGCCAGGCATTTTTTTCTCTTTTAAGTGGAAAAAAAATGTTTGTAAAGCTAAATGCGTAGTGCCTGGCACACAATAGGGGCACCAGCCTTAGTAGGCTTCTTTTTTTCTCTCTTCCCTCTATATCTTCATCCTTGTACTCCTTCTTTTACTTCTCCACTGCTAGATTTTTTGTGAATAAATTATTTGGAATCAGCACCAGAAGAAACTAATTTGCTTGGGGATAGTGGAGGAAGTTACTGTAAGCCAGCAGGTAGCTCGGCAAGTGGCATTGTTTCCTCATGGACCCCTCTCCCACATACAGCACCACAATGCAGCAACATGGGTTGCTCTGCCCTGGCAAATACCTAAGACTCTACCCCTTACAGTGTAATAGGCATGCCAAGACAAAAAAAATATGGCCCTAATGAAAGAACAGATGAAGCCCTCAAAATAGAACTAAGTGATTAAGAGATAGCCAGCCTATCAAATGCAGAGTTCAAAACACTGGTAATTAGGATGCTCACAGAAATGGTTAAGTATGGTCACAAAATAGAGGAAAAAGTGAAGGCTATGAACAGTGAAATAAAGGAAAGTGTACAGGGAACCCACTGTGAAGGGAAGGAAACCAGGACTCAAATCAACAGTTTAGAGCAGAAGGAAGAAATAAACATTCAAGCAGAACAGAATGAAGAAACAAGAGCTCAAAAAAATAAGGTGAGGCTTAGGCATCTCAGGGACAACTTTAAACATTCCAACATCCAGATTGTAGGGATGCCAGAAGGAAAAGAGGAAGAGGAAAAAGCTGAAAACTTATTTGAAAAGATAATGAAGGAGAACTTCCCTAATCTGGGAAAGAGAATATGCTTCCAGTAAGTCCAGGAAGCTCAGAGTGTCCCCCAAAAATTGGACCCAAGGAAACCCACACCACAGCACATCATAATTTCATTACCCAAGATTAAAGATAAGGAGAGAATCTTAAAAGCAGCAAGAGAAAAGGAGATGGTTACCTACAAAAAAGTTCATATAAGATGGTCAGCTGATTTCTCAAAAGAAACTTTTATAAGCAAGAAGGGGCTGTAAGGAAGTATTCCACGTCATGAAAGGCAAGGACCTACATCCAAGATTACTCTATCCCGCAGCTTTCATTTAGAATGGAAGGGCAGATAAAGTGTTTCCTGGATAAGGTAAAGTTAAAGGAGTTCATCATCACCAAGCCATTATTATAGAAATGTTAAAAGGACTTATCTAAGCAAAAGAAGATGATAAGAAATATGAACAGTAAAATGGTAACAAACTCACAACTATCAACATCTGAACTTAAAAAAACAAAAACAAACTAAGCAAACAACAGGAACAGGCACAGAATCACAGAAATGGAGATCACATGGAGGGTTATCAGTGGGGAGTTGGAAAGGGGAGATTGGGGGAAAAGTTACAGGGAATAAGAAGCATAAATGGTAGGTACAAAATAGATGGGGTGGTTAAGAATAGTATAGGAAATAGAGAAGCCAAAGAATTTGTATTCATGACCCATGGACATGAACTAAGGGTGGGAGTAATGTGCATGAGAAGTGTGTGAAGGGCAGAGGGGAATAAAGGGGGGGAAATGGGACAACTGTAATAGCATAATCAATAAAATATATTTGTGAAATTACAAATGATTCTTGTTCATGGCAATGCAAATTGATTTTGTCAAACAAGATATAAATCTCTATAGGTCAAATAAACTATGTGATACATGTTCATTTTATATATGAACAAGAGTAGTATCTTTAGCTTTTGGAAAATTATATTTTAGTATCTGCCTTTCCCAACTACCATGTATAAAACTTATTAATTGTTTCAGACATAGTGGAAATCTTAGCTTCTCGATGATACCTTTTCTATTTCCCTAAGCAAAGTGACTTTTTAGCTCATAATGTTCCTATTGCACTTTTATTCTACTTCTATTACAGTGCTTACCAAATTGTGGTACATCCATCTATATTTCCCCACTAGAATGGCTCTTCAAAAGCAGAAAACATGTTTTATTTATCATTATTTTATTCCCTCCTTTGTCAAGCATATAACACATGACATATAGATATTTGGCAAATATTAATGAATGAATGTAGAAGTCACAGAATAGGATGATGGGCATGTTTTAGAAATTGTCGATAAGGGGGAATTGGCCGGTCAGAGAAAAAAATAACTTTTGTGGTCTTTATGGGAAAATATATTTAGCATGAAATTGAAAAAAGTGAATGATGAAGCTTAGTGAAGCTTAATGACCTAGAAGAAATATGAATTGAAAGAGTTGGGATTTAGAGGCTTGTATTCTGGCTTTTTTCCTGAATTACACTAGTCAAGACATTTTTCTTCTGTCATAATTTCTACATCTGTAATTTAAGGATAATAATCATTATAATTATCAAGACAGAAGAATTTCTGTAGGGGGATGTTTAAGGCAAAAGTGGGCAGGAGGCAGCCTCACTTAGAGCATTTGGCTATGAGTGAGGATGAAAGAAATTTAAAATAAATGTGGATTTCTTTTACAACTTGAAATATGCAACTGTGGCTTGAAATAAAACTAAAAAGTGGTTTGGCTCCTTACCTTGAGTTTGGAAGGGTCTTTTTCTGGGTGATTAGCATTATTCTCACATTCTTACCGTTTTAATTTAATGTATATATTTTTAAGAACTAGTTTTTGGCATAATAAGAAACTATAAGAATGAAGAGATACTTCTTTTTGTCAAATATTTTGCACAATTAAATTTAATTGTTTGCATACTTTAAGACTTAGATATTTAGTTTTAGAAATGTTTAGGTATCTTTTGTGAAGCAAAGAAATGATTTGGGGTGTTTACTCCATAAATAGGTCACTTATAAATAATGGACTTAAAATCAGCAGTAAATTCTGAATGTATGCCTTGGCAGGTGAGAAAACCCAAACTGTTTACTAACACATTTCACTGCTGTTTCCATGGCAACAGAGGCTAGTTACTGTCAGCCCAGAGTGCCTTGCCAGTTGACTTCAGTAGTGAACTCTGTGTGATGCTGCCAAATGTCTGGCTTCTGTGTTTCCTGTTCCAAGCAGTTGTTTCTCATGTTGAATACTAATGACTAGTCTACAAAGGCTGTGGTTCAGCTCTACTGAAGATTGGTCTGGGAATCATATGTGGAAAAGTAGTGAGCGTTTTGCCTTAGTGAATTAAAAATTGTACGTAATTGGAGATTGTACATTCCCTAGCCAACTATACCAGTAGTTTATTAATAATGTTACCTTGCTATTCTGAGGCAGCTGGGTCTAAATGAGAAATGACAGCTGTCTGTCATCATTGAATCAAACGCTTTTTCAGGAAGACTTGCTGACTTTAGATGGCTAGCACATCATGTAAATCCCAATAATTATGCACATGTATGCTAGCAGAAAAATAAATTTGCAATTGAAGTGTTTTTTTTTTCTGTTTAAAAGGATCATATATTGAAATGGAGAAAAAGCAGCTGCCTGAAATGCCAGTAAAATGTCTGAGAAATTTAAGATAAGAGGGGGAAAAATAAGAGCTTTTGAATAGAGAAAAAAGCTAAGCCATTTTTACTCTTTTAAAAGGAGGAGTACAATAATTTTGAAGTTCTAGCTGTATGGTGGTTATCAGTGCAAGAAATTGAGACCCTCTTTGCATGGGTCACACCCTATACCAGGAATCTGAAGGCCAACCTCACTAAGTATAGTTATGTTTCTTTCTAGAGCAGAAGTTCCTTGAGGGTGGACTGTTTTCATCATTGCACTCCTGAAAGCCACCACAGCACCTGACACACTCTGAGTGCTCAATAAATATTTAAAGAAATAAATGGAAGTCAGCGGATCCCTTGCAATAAGTTTTTGTTATTTAAACCAATCAAATTTCCTGGAAGAAGATTTTAGACTCTTCCCTCATTAAAGAGCATGAGAACCCTCACCGCCATCAGCTTCACCCCTAAGTTTCTGATGTGGAGCTTCCATTGGCAGTTACTTATGGCTGCAGCCACTCCAAGAGCCCGTTCC